>WNYA01000408.1:120000-169255 GCA_019512145.1 Engystomops pustulosus
TGATTTTCAAATCCAAAAAAAGAAAAAAAAACAAAATTAGCAACAGAAGAAAACGGGCCTCGACCCAGACATGTGTTCTGTGTCTATTGTTCTACCCCCCTGACCTACCAATCTGGTTAAAGAAATATTTTCTAACAATTATCAACGAATGGAATAGGATGTCAATAGTAATTACTGTTGACGTATTATGTACGGTCGCAACTACATTGTTAAGAGGTCGATATCCTTTGTATATGATGTCGCCACGGGACACTTATAACCCTTCTATAGTTCATGTAAACAGTTCTGAACCCCCGATGGGAGTATATGCTGTATACTATTCTGGTTACGAATTCAAATTCCTGCGGTAAACGGACGTTTCTCTGTGGCTCGTGGCGCGGGAGGGGTTTGGGTTGGGTTGGGTTGGGTTTAGGTTGGAGCGGGGTGGGGGGGGGTCTTTTCGTGTGTTGTTTAAAAATGAAAAAAAAAAAATTATGATACGTGTCACTAGGAGTATATTTGTATACTAGACAATAGGCAAGCCCTGGTTACAGCTCGTCAGGAAAAACACCAAAAAAAAGTTTATAAAAAGTATGTAAAAATGGAACACATGAATTAAAATTTGACAGGTCCTAAGGGTAATGTACCGTCTTGGTATTTTATTCCATGTATTCAGTATGGTAATTATACTTACTACTATTTATTTGCTTGACCGTGTACAAGGTTTCAGAGTGAGTGACGTGTCACCTTGTGAAAACGGCACTAAAGTAAGCAGCTCATAGTGCTACAACAGACGCAGTTACCCCTACCGTGATAACAGCCAGAGAGCACTTCCGCGGATTATTCATGTGGCGCTGGGCTCTTCTCCCCGGCTGGACTGCCCCAATCCACTACATAGGCCGAGGGACTGCCGCGCGTCAGGCGGCAGTCATCACAACCCCTAAAAACCTAAATTACCCAACTGACCGCAATCCCATGAATATGCCGGGATCGCTTTGAGAGAGGCCCGGATTTACTGTTCATCGCGTGCAGATGTCTGCTGGCGTTATGCGAGGGGTAACAACTGACTGCATTGTTGTAGCCATAGGAGCTGCTAACTTTAGTAACATCAGTGAGCCGTTTTTCACAGTTGAAGGTCCTCTTTAAAGGGGTTTCCCACGAACTAAATGGTTACGGGGCCCTATCCATGGTGGGGTCTAACCTTGCTGATATAGAGGGGAATAACTCAGTGCTGAGACCGCCGCACAGTCATGCGGGGGTCCTGATAGGAGTCCCACAACCCTTGGCCGTCGCTCACTTAATCTCATGGCGCTGCACAGAGATTGTCCGTGCATTGCAAAGGCGCTCAATGATCCGTCAGCATGAATAGTCAAGTATTAATGGAGAGAATGGTCATGCAGTGGGCCGTCTGCTCTCATTATCTGGAGGTGGGCCCATGTTTTCCAGAATGTGGGGGTCTCATCACTGATCAGAACAATGAGATAGAGCAGCCACACTTTTCGTGTTCGTGGGAAAACCCCCTAAGTGTAACGTCATATCTGTATCTATCTTTCTAGTAAAATGTATCTTCTTGTCATTCCTAGCAGATAGACGGGCCGGAAAAAACATACATGGAAAAGGACGGTTCTAGGTGCGTATATGCACAACTGTGGAGCAGAGTGGCGAAGAACATAAGAACCTTTTCTGGAAGAAGAATATCCTATTACCTTCTCGATGTCACTATCATTTTCAACTTGGTTTAGACTCTCATACGTCCTGGCGTGGAACAGATGGGCCGCCCCCAATCCGTCACAACTCACTCCCCAGTTTCTGCTGACAACACCAATAACATGATCTTTAACCACATACGCCACTTCACTACCTCATACGATTTTTACAATGGCCAAATATCCCCGTTGTGAAATCATTTCCGGTCCCGAATCGTGAAGAAACATTTCCGGTATAAATGGCATCTCAACAAACATCTGGAGAATCACATAGGTGACAAAAACCATATCCTGCTACGAATTGTGGTCTGTGCTCAAAGAAAATCAATTGGCAAATCATCTACTGAAGATTCACAACGGGGGAAAGGCCTCTTTCTTATGTCTCAGTGTGGTCAAAGAGGTTCTCCACAAAGCTCCAATCGTATCCCTGGACTACATCTCCCGAGTTCACACCGGGAGAACCCTTTTCTCATTTCTGAATGTGTGGAAATGTGTTTCAAGAACCAATCCCCTGGGAGCAGCATCAGAGAATTCACACCGGGGAGAAGAGCCATTATCCATGTTGCTGAATGTGGGAAAGTCTTTTACGAGCAAGTCCAAAGGCGTCCTTCCAAACACCTGCGGCGTGCACACGGGGGAAAAGCATTTCTTGTTCTGGAAGTGTAATAGAAGGTTTTAACACAGAAGGCCCATCGCTTGACATCAGAAGAGTAACAATCAACTTATGAAGAAGAATCACCTTCCCCCATGTGTTAGTCCATGGTTTTGGTGCCTGATAAACATTCCTACGGTTTGTCGCTGTTTGTTTTGTAAGTTTGTTTAAGTAATCCTCATTCGTTTGCTTCTCTAATATTAACTATTTTTATAAAACTTATATTTCTTCGTAAATTGACAATTATCCGGGAGTTTGGTGGGTGGGACCTAGCTGTCCTCCCTATGTAATCTAACACGGCTGAAAGTTCTGTCCATTGCAGCAAGACTGAATTCAGCTTACAAAAAACTTTAACAAAGCACAACTTGCTCCTAAACAGGACAAGGATTAATCTCGACACTCCATCAAGTCCAGAATAGACGGGAGCTCAGTCAACCTGCCATTACCAGTATCGGATCTCCAGGATCCCAGTATGGTCACATCTTGGAAGGTGAGAGTTGAAGGCATATTCAGTGACATGGCAATACTACAAGGTACACTTTTAAAACAGCAGCAGAAACTGGTATAGAAAAACGAAATAAGGGGGGAGGTGCGAATTAATCAGGACTTGTCTAACCAGTTTTTTGGCATCACAATATGAAATAAGGCGCAGTCTACTCTGCAAACTGTTTTTTTTTTTTTTTTCTCCTGACCTTTTTTTAATAAACACATGAGCCGGTGGTGGAGCAGGGCTTGCAAGGGCCCGAGTTTTAAGGGGTTAAATATTTGACATTAAGGATTCGCCCATACCCTCGCGCCTCTACGGCTGACAGAAATGACGAGCGCCACACTCACACGCAGTACTGTCAGCTCCAAGAGCTTAATGGAGCAGAAGACGGGTCCTGCGTCCCTTCATTTCTCCCCTCAAAACCGGTCTTCCCAAAACCTTTATTTTCCAAGTGAGTTACACCTCTGCCGGTGCAACTGCAACACTTGGCTTCTTCACCACCTCTCCTCTGACATCTCCGACATTATTATAGGATTTTTAACATCTCCATTGACACAGCTCATTATGCTACTATTCTAAACTCCTCTCAATTCCTCCATTGGCCTCTAACAATGGTCCTCCACAGCCACCCACAGAGAGGGCTACTTGCTTGACTCTTCCATTCTGTCTTCAATCACTCCTGCAGTCCACAAGCCCGTACACCCACCAGGCATCTCAACATCTGGTCATCCGCAAACTCTCTGAGGCTCTCTTCCCTTTCTCTACCATATCCCTAACCAAAGTCTCTAATGACCTACTGTCTGCCAAGGCAAGACACCGCTACTCTGTCCTTCTGGATCTGTCCTCTGCCTTTGACACAGTTGACCATTCTCTTCTGCTTCATACTTTGTTCCATTTATATCACCGCCCCAGCCCTCTCCCGGATCTCCTCATACCTCTCCATCAGTGTCTATCCCACTGATACTACCAATTCACACCATCTCCCCTCTATAGGCGCCCACAAGGTCCTGTCCTGGGACCTCTGTTCTTCTCCATGTAGACCTCTGACCTAGAATTCTATCAGCCATATCCTTCTCCTTCCTTTTTTCTAAAACTTAACAAGGACAAAACAGAACTAATAATCTTTCCTAACATATCCCTCCCACCAGACCTAAAGGTCACAATTCATGGCTCCACGCTATTTCTGGTCCCTAAAGCTAGTCATCTCTGACTCTGCCTTACCCTTTATGCCTCAGAGTACAAACATTCATATGGAACAATAGGAGTGAGGGCCCTAATCACTAGAGCTTACAGTCTATGAGGGTGACACAAGAGCTTACAGTCTATGAGGATGAGGGGGTGACACAAGAGCTTACAGTCTATGAGGATGAGGGAGTGACACAAGAGCTTACAGTCTATGAGGATGAGGGGGTGTCCACCCCCCCCCGGACGTACACAAATCATAAGCTGACACAACTCCGCAATACTTTCTACGCTCTGTGTTTGCCCCCGCCCTTGGTTCGGCACCCCGCCATCCTCCTCCTTTCCTCTTCTTTTTTTTCCCCACCGTTGACTCTGAGCCCCTTGCACTCCGTCCTACTCCTTTCATCTCGTTTTTCCCCTGCGCAGGCGGCCATCATCCTCCATAGACTGTAAGCTCTTGTGTCACCCCTCACCCCCTTCATCCTCATAGACTGTAAGCTCTGTGTCATCCCCCCCTCATCCTCATAGACTTAAGCTCTTGTGTCCCCCTCATCCTCATAGACTGTAAGCTCTGTGTCACCCCCCCCATCCTCATAGACTGTAAGCTCGTGTCACCCCCTCATCCTCATAGCCTGTACTCTTGTTTCACCCCCTCATCCTCATCTGTATCTTTGTGTCACCCCCTCTCTAATACTCTCGTAAGTCTGTATTCCCCCAGGGCCCTCTCTTGTCTATGATTAGGCCCTCACTCCATTGTTCCATATGACTGTTTGTACTCTGAGGCAAAAGGGTAAGGCAGAGTCAGAGATGACTAGCTTAGGGACCAGATAGCGTGGAGCCATAAATTCTGACCTTTAGGTCTGGTGGGAGGGATGTGTTAGGAAAGATTATTAGTTCTGTTTGTCCTGTTAAGTTTTAGATGGGCCAGAGGTCTACATGGAGAAGAACGAGGTCCCAGGACAGGACCTTGTGGCGCTATAGAGAGGAATGGTGTGGATTGGTAGTATCAGTGGGATAACACTAATGGAGAGGTATGAGGAGATCCGGGAGAGGGCTGGGGCGGTGATATAAATGGAACAAAGTATGAAGCAGAAGGAATGGTCAACTGTGTCAAAGGCAGAGGGCAGATCCAGAAGGCAGAGTAGCGGTGTCTTGCCTTGGCAACAGTAGGTCATTAGAGACTTTGGTTAGGGATATGGTAGAGAAGGGAAGAGAGTCTCAAGAGTTTGCGGATGACCAATGTTGAGATGCCTGGTGGGTGTACGGGCTTGTGGACTGCAGGAGTGATTGAAGACAGAATGAGAGTCAAGCAAGTAGCCCTTCCTTGGGTGGCTGTGGAGGACCATTGTTAGAGGCCAACGGAGGAATTGAGAGGAGTTTAGAATAGTAGCATAATGAGCTGTGTCCATGGAGATGTTAAAAATCCTATAATAGGTCGGAGATGTGCAAGGAGAGTAGTGAAGAAGCCAAGTGTTGCAGTTGCAGATGTGTAACTCACTTGGAAAATAAAGGTTTTGGGAAGACCGGTTTTGAGGCAGAGGTCCCCACACTGTCCTTTTTGCCATAGGAAAAAATACAAGGACAAGTCCTTCATCCAGCAGTAGACCAAGAGCCAGAAGACCTCACCATACAATCTGCCACTTCTAACATTACCTACCAGCTCGGAAGTGATACTTTGCTGCAGGCATTTTGTGCTTAATGATTTGTAATGTGGACGTTATCCTTAGGCTGTTGTACTTCAGGATCTGTGATTATAGAGCCATGTTTGGCTGACTCAGTACATCCCCTCGGAATGTCCATATGACCGACTGTATTGATACATTTATGTATGTATTGTTTAAACTAAAAAACAATAAAAATAAGTTGGATTAAAAAAAAAAACAAAAAAAACTTTGCTGCACTGTGGTATTGCTTTCTCTGTTGGGGCTATGAAGCCTTACTGTGCTCTACGGGGGACTGTTGGGGATAATTATGTATTTGTATGCAGGTGAGGCTCGTGGCATCCAGACTAGGTCTACTGGAGCCCAGGTAGTACAAGTCATCCACTCCTCCACCCTAATATGCAAGACTAGATAACCCCATTACAGCCTGATAAATGGAGCGTGCGCCTGTGCTTGGGTCCTGACAATGGGAACATTAGTCTGGCCTCACAAACAGGCGTCCATACCTTATCGCTTGTAACTTTGGTGTTGTCTTCTGACTTCCTTTAGGGCCCCCATAAATTTCTGGCTAAAACTGGAAGCCTCTGTGCTGGAAGGAGGGATTTTCAGCAACACAGCAGAAAAGGCGTCTCATCCCGCTACAGATCTGCCCCCGGGACACCTTGGCATGTTTTACATTGGTAACAAGTTTGGTTGGTGAATTTCGGCCATAAAAGATTTCTCCCCATTTACCTGATGGGCCTGGTGATACGGCAAGTTTTTTTGGGATAACCTTGGAATACTTTCTGATGGCTTTCTCTTATGGGATCCAACTGTAGGAATCACACACACAGTGAATCAAACACAGCCCATGGACAGATTGGTGCTTTTTCTGGAAGAAAGTAATTGTTGTTTTTTCCAAACTCAACATTTATCTAGTCAGGAATTAATATGGACCAAGGATATTTTTCAATAGAAAAAGTTTTGTAATAAAGCACTATAACCTAAAGCTAAAATATGAAAATAATAGAGCCTGAAGAGAACGTGTCACCAGCAACCCCTCCCCCCCCACAAAGTAATTCTTATATGTTCTTATACATGTTCCACTGATGCCTATATCCATGGGATTGGAGCCAGCACTTTTCCAAAAAAACACTGATGTCCTCTGCTCCAGTTACAGTCAAGCTACCCTACCCTCCTCACTCTACATGCTACTGATTGGAGAAATTCCTGGGGGAGGGGTTAGAGAACAGTGGCTTTGTTGGACTCGGTTCTGCTACAACATCAACCACTCCTTCGAGGGCTGGAGTTGGAGCAACACTGGCTATGTGAAGAAATATTCACCTAGGGCCTCCCCCTCTCTCAGGAGTTCTCTTCAGTTGAGTTAAGTCATTGAGGAGAAGGAGGGGGCTAGCTTGTCTGTTTAGCGGTGGCTCCCTCCTCTGGCATCAATAAAAATCTGTTTTAGAAGAATCAAAAAAGATACTGGGGTCTCCGACTTTCCGGGTTGCACCGGGCCAGGCATTTAGAAGGGGATTGGTCGCACGAGATCGGTATTTTGGAGCATCGCTTTGATGTGACAAAAATCGTGGGGCGGGCCGTCAGACGATCTGACGGATTCGTACTGACGCGGAATTTAACATTTTACTTGTGTCGCAAGACATACACTTACATACACCAAGAAGAAGAAGGTGAACTCCGGTGGACTTGAGCAGGGAACGACACATGCAGGAAACCGGGCGCAGGTCTTAGTTAATCTCGCCGGAGTCCATGATCGTCAGACAACGCACAACAGGGAACGCAACAGGACCGGGTAAGTAAATTGTGCCTCATTGTGTGTGGTGTGTTTGTGGGGAATCGTTGCTGACAGGTTCTCTTTAACGCAGTTATGTAAAACATGATCTAAAAAGGAAAATAAATATTTTGCCATTTCTTTGTAGGATGCCCCGTTTAGATTAAAAAGAACATTATAAAGGGGGCGGAG
The DNA here is from genome assembly GCA_019512145.1 of Engystomops pustulosus. Taxonomy (NCBI): domain Eukaryota; kingdom Metazoa; phylum Chordata; class Amphibia; order Anura; family Leptodactylidae; genus Engystomops; species Engystomops pustulosus. The sequence goes on from WNYA01000408.1 coordinate 127,631, forward strand.
TAAAAAAATATATTTCTGCTTTACTCTGATTTATTACTATTTTTTCTTCACATCAATGATAAGTAACTTACGTTCTAGGGGTCAGTAATTATTACAGTGCTATCACATAATATATACCGTAACCTTTTTATATTTACACACAGAAGAACAATATACCACAATTACCTTGATTTGGTGCACTGTACAGCTTTACTTTTAGGTGAAATCTTAGAGACGTCAATCCGACAACCTTGAGACAATTGTGAACATGATTTGGTTTTGGATGTGGATTTTCTGGTGTATATATTTCACTTGGATTATCTTATTGAAATATGCAACAGTGTGACTAAATAACCATTTTTCTAGAGGTTGCATAACGCCTATCAAAGCGTTTATGAACTTCTCCACTCTCATTCAGACCTGGCCGCTACCTGGTGTTTGCATCCCCATAGAAGATCATGCGACTGAAGCATGTCATTCAGTATTGAACACTAAAACAGAGCCGTCTGCAGGTTGGGGCCTCTCTACATGTCTATACAGATTACTTATAACAGTGATGTTACAAAGATCCGGTTATATGTGGTCTATATAACATAATAGCATAAAATAAAAACATACAATTCATTAAAAAAAAAAAGCATCAGACAGTGGTGGTGGCAGCTTCACTGTAGTCGTTATCTGGGGAAGAGGGAGACAAAGTGGGACAACCATATAAAAAAATTAAATAAATAAATACTAATAATAAAAAAATAATCTTTACATTGCGTCATCGAATTCCAGCTCATTAGCATAATTTTAAAAGTAGTTTTAGAAGGAAGTTATGGATAACAAATATAGAAGACACACACAGTCCCGGTGCCTGGATCGGGAGTAATGTCCCTGGTTTATCAGGAGGATTCTGATTATCTATTAGTAAAAAATGTTGGGCAACCCTCTGCTTCCTTCTATGTGATGATAGGTGTATGTTGGTGACTTGATAAAGATCTAACCTTTATCGTGCCATGTAAGTGTTGGAGACCCTCCGTCATGACGTCCTTGTAAGGTCCTTGTGCTCTTCTATGTAGCCCCACTCCTCCAGGGAAAATAGATGGTGACGTCCTGACACCTTAAGGGACCTGACACCCAACATGATACGCATCACCCAGACCATCACCCCTTGTATAATGTCCCAGCATTCCCTGCAGCGCTCACCTCTCCGCTCAGCAGCTCTTTATCTTATAGGTCAGGTCTAGGTTCTTCTCACCGTTTCTCTCACGAGAATGAAGTGAGGGCTCCTGTCGGGTGTCTGGATTGTGCTCCACATTGGTGTCATAGGTTTACCGGACTTCTTTAAGGTCCATAATTCTGAGTTCCCAACAGGCGATAAAAATAAGAGACTTTTATTAAGGTCCTCTGTTCCATTCATGGAGGCGGAGAAGTGCGGTATATAGTTATGCACCCCACCCTCCTGACTGATACTGACAGGATAACACCTGCTGAAGAGAACTCCTGAGGGAGGGGTGAGGAGGAAGGTTGATTTCTCTTAACACAACAACCACCTCACTCTCCTCCCCTCCTTCCTAAATGTAGTTAATTATTGTAACAGAAACAAGTCCACACCAACCACTGTCTCTCTCACCCCCCCCCAGGAATTCCTTTAGTGAGGAAGGTGCCAGCAAGGCACTGTGTAGCGTGTCACTTCTCTGCAGGGGAAATAAAGGAAGCACATATGTCTTGTATTTGAAAATTGTGTTCCCCAGTGACTATGTCCATAACGCGCATGGTGGTAAGGTTGAGAGAACCTCTCATGAGGGAAGTGCAGAAATTCAAGGATATGCAGGATATACTGTGATTGGACTCACCAAGTTTACAACTGATTTTTTTAACATTGCAGGCCGTGGAAAGGAACAGTTCAGAGTCAGGCGATGCTTTTTAAAAGAGGACCTGTCACCATAATTGGGCACTAAAGTATGCACTCCTAGTGCTTAAACACAAACGCTGCAGTGTTAGAGTGATAGCGTATCTCACACTGCGGCGAGTACAATGTAAACATCGGACCGCTCGGCCCCGCTCGCTCCCATAGCCCCAACGTGACTGCCACGTGTCATGCGGCAGTCACCGCCCGCCCCTAATCCCGCCCCCCATGAATACATCGCTTCGGCGAGCGGTCCGGCGTTCACATTGCTCCGCCGCAGTGTTTAGTGTTTTACCGGAAGTTTCCGGCAATGCTATCGATCTCAACACTGCAGCGTTTGTTTCAGCACTAAAGTAAGCAGCTCCTGTGTGCCCACTTATGGGTGCCGCTCCTCTTAATCATAGTTTTTTAATCCAGTATTATGTGGGGTGGATTAAGTTGAATGTCAGGTAACCCCTGGGCACTCACCTCTCCAGTCAGCGGTATATAATCTTTAGGGTGAGATATAGTATAATCTCAGTGTTATCCTGCCGCTCTCTATCCTATCCTGATCCTGATCTGTAAGAGACAGGGCAAGAAATAATCATTTACATAAGATCATTGTGACAGATTGAAACAGAGCAATGAGTGAAAAGAGTCCCCAACCCACATAATGTACCACAACAGAGATCCCCCTTAGTGCAGCAGCGCCAAAGTTTTTAACTTAACCTTAAAGTGTACAGCCCTTAGTAAAATATGTTTATTTGTTCCTTATGCAAATTACTTCAGAGGCTTCTTGTGAACATGGAGTAGCCTCACGCAGCTTCAGGGGCAAAGGCTACTCCGTGCCCCCAGTCACCCCTGCAGTCACTTGCTCGTCGCTCCTCAGTGCTGTGCGTCCCAGGCAGCAGACCGGAAGTTGTGGAAGTTAACCCCTAACACGCCGTGGTCATGCATGAAGTGAATCGGACCCCAAGCAACACTTACCAGGGGAGCCGATCCACCGCTGGCAGCCCTGGGGTCTAGCCCGTGCCCGGGTGTCCGCGATGTCCTCTAGGCGGACCTGGCTGTAACACACGGCCATGCGCAGCATTTGTATTGCACTGAATTAGATGAATAAGAGTTGAACTGCCATCTGAGGATCACGTCTTCACAGCTAACCTGCAAGAAATAAAAAATGTTAAACACTTAATATTTTTTATAAAAATTAAAAATAACCAAAAGTCCCACTAACAAACCCCACCTTTCATAAACACCATCTAATAAAGTACCTAAAACCCCCCAAACAATTATGGTATCGCCTCGCGTCTTAAGGCCGCATTCAGACGGCTGGTGGGGACGAGTGTACGGCCAAGTCTCGCCTCCTGCCGCACATTACACAGGGGGAGCTCCGCCTCCTGCCGCACATTACACAGGGGAGCTCCGCCTCCTGCAGCACATTACACGGGGGCTCCGCCTCCTGCCACACATTACACAAGGGGAGCTCCTCCTCCTCCTGCAGCACATTACACATGGGGAGCTCCGCCTCCTGCCGCACATTACCACAGGGGGGCTCCCCGTCCTGCCGCACATTACACAGGGGGAGCTCCTCCCCCTCCTGCAGCACATAACCTGGGGGAGCTCCTCCTCCTCTCCTGCCGCACATTACGCAGGGGGGAGCTCCGCCTCCTGCAGCACATTACACAGTGGAGCTCCTCCCCCTCCTGCAGCACATTACACAGGGGAGCTGCTCCTGCCCGCCTCTAGCAGTAGGCAGGGAGCTCCTCCTCCTCCTGCAGCACATTACACAGGGGGAGCTCCGCCCACTGCCTGCCGACACTTACAACAGGGGAGCTCCGCCTCCTGCCGCACATTACACAGGGGAGCTCCGCCTCTCCTGCAGCACATTACAGGGGGAGCTCCTCCTCCTCCTCCTGCCGCACATTACGCAGGGGAGCTCCGCCTCCTGCACACATTACACAGGTGGAGCTCCTCCCCCTCCTGCAGCACATTACACAGGGGGAGCTCCGCCATCCTGCCTGCACCTTACGCAGGGGGAGCTCCGCCCTCCTTCCGCACAACGCAGGGGAGCTCCGCCTGCTGCCGCACATTACGCAGGGGGACGCGCTCCGCCTCCTGCCACACATTACACAGGGGGACCTCGTCCCCTGCAGCACATTACACTCGGGAGCTCCGCCTCCTGCCGCACATTACACAGGGGGAGCCTCCGCCTCCTGCACACGTCTTACACATGGGGGAGCTCCGCCTCCTGCGCACTTACACAGGTGGGAGCTCCTCCTCCCTCCTGCAGAACATTACACGGGGGAAGCTCCTCCTCCTCCTCCTGCGCACATTACGCAGGGGGAGCTCCGCCTCCTTGCAGCACATTCACAGGTGGAGCTCCTCCTCCTCCGCAGCCACATTACACGGGGAAGCTCCGCCTCCTGCCCCGCACATTACACAGGGGGACTCCGCCCCTGCCGCATCTTACACAGGGGAGCTCCTCCTCCTCCTGCAGCACATTAACAGGGGGAGCCTCCTCCTCCCTCCGCTGCCACATTACACAGGGGGAGCTTCCTCCTCCTCCTCCCTCCTGCCGCACATTACGCAGGGGGAGCTCCCCCCCCGCCTAACCACCCCGTCGCTCCTTCAATGCACTTCCAGGGCTCTCCTCCCCCTCCTCACCACATTACCAGGGACTCCGCCTCCTGCCCATTACGCAGGGAGCTCCTCCTCCTCCTCACATTACCCAGTTCCGCTCCTCCCTCCGCACATTCCACGTCTCTCCTCCCCCTCCTGCGGCACATTACACTGGGAGCTCCTCCCCCTCCGGCAGCACATTACACAGGCAGCACATTACAACAGGGGGCGATCCTCCTCTTGCCTCACATTACACAGGTGAAGCTCCTCCCCCTCCTGCAGCACATTACACTGGGGGCGCTCCTCTCTCCTCCTGCAGCACATTACACAACTTCGCCGCACATTACACAGGGGCTCCTCCTCCGTGCAGCACATTACCCAGGGGGGCTCCTCCTCCTGCAGCAGCACTTACACAGTGGCGTTCCTCCTCCTGCAGCACATTACACCAGGTGGATACTCCTCTGCAGCACATTACACAGGTGGAGCTCTCTCCTGCATGCACATTACACAGGTGGAGCTCCTCCTTGCAGCACATTACACAGGTGAGCCATCCTCTCCTCCTGCACACATAACAACACAGGGTGGAGCTCTCCTTCCTGCATCGCACATTACACAGTGGACGCCCCTGCAGCACATTACACAGGTGGAGCTCCTCCCCCTCCTGCAGCACTTACCAGGTGGAGCTCCTCCCCTCCTGAGCACATTCACAGGGGGAGCTCCGCCTCCTGCCGCACATTACGAGGGGATCTCCCCTCAGCGACATTACGCAGGGGAGGCTCCTCCCCCTCCTGCAGCACATTACACGGGGGGAGCTCCTCCCCCTCCTGCAGCACATTACACAGGCAGCACATTACACAGGGCGATCCTCCTCTTGCAGCACATTACACAGGTGAAGCTCTCTCCCCTCCTGCAGCACATTACACTGGGGAGCTCCTCCTCCTCCTGCGCACATTAACGCAGCAGCACACTTACACAGTGGGCGATCCTCCCTCCTGCAGACACATTACACATGCAGCACATTACACAGGGGCGCTCCTCCTCCTCCTGGCAGCATACACGGTGGAGATCCTCCTGCAGCACATCACACAGGGGGCGCTCCTCTTCCTCCTGCAGCACATTACACAGGCACACATTAACACAGGGGGTATCCTCCTCTTCACACATTACACGGGGCGTTCCTCCTCCTGCGCACATTACACAGGGGGCGTTCCTCCTCCTGCCAGCACATTACACAGGTGGAGCTCCTCCTGCAGCACATTACACAGTGAGCTCCCCTGCGCATCACATTACACAGTGGAGCTCTCCTGCAGCCATTACCAGGTGGAGCTCCTCCTGCAGCACATTACACAGTGGAGCTCCTCCTGACACAGCACATACACAGGGGGCTCTCCTCCCCCTCCGCACACATTCGCGCTGGGGGCCCTCCTCCTGCTGCTGCATTGCACATTACGCAGGGGAGCTGCTCTCCCCGCCTCCCTATCCTGCCCCGCACATACACAGGTGGAGACTCCGTCCCCCTACCTGCAGCACTTACACTGGGGGAGCTCCTCCCCTCGCTGCAGCACTTACAACACCAGGCACACATTACACAGGGGCGATCCTCTCTCTTGCAGCACATCACACAGGTGAAGCTCCTCCCCCTCCTGCAGCACATTACACTCGTGGAGCTCCTCCTCCTCCTGCAGCACATTTACACCAGGCAGCACATTACACGGGGCGTCCTCCCCTCTGCGCGCACATTACACAGCAGTGGGATCCTCCTCAGCACATACCAGGGGCGCTCCTCTTCTCCTGCAGCACTTACACAGGCAGCACATTACACAGGGGGCGTCTCCTCTTCCTCCTGCAGCACATTACACATGCAGCACATACACGGGGGCGTTCCTCCTCCTGCAGCACATTACACAGGGGCGTTGTTCCTCCTCCTGCAGCACATTACACAGGGGCGTTCCTCCTCCTACAGCCATTACACAGGGGAGCTCCTCCTGCAGCACATTACACAGGTGAGCTCCTCCTGCAGCACATTACACAGGTGAGCTCCTCCTGCAGCACATTACCAGGTGTTGCTCCTCACTGCCACATTACACAGGGGGCGCTCCTCCTGCTCTCTGCAGCACATTACAACGGTGGAAGCTCCTCCTGCACGCACATTACACAGGGGGCGCTCCTCCTCCTCCTGCAGCACATTACACAGCAGCACATTACACAGGTGGATGCTCCTCCTCCTGCAGCACATTACACCGGTGAGCTCCTCCCCCCTCCTGCAGCACATTACACTGGGGGACTTCTCCCTGCGCACTTACAGGGGGCGCTCCTCCTCCTGCACACATTACACAGGTGGAGCTCCTCCTGCAGCACATTACACAGGTGGAGCTCTCCTGCAGCACATTCACACCGTGGGCTCTCCTCCGCTGCTGCAGCACATTACACAGGTGGAGCTCCTCCTGCAGCACATACACAGGGGCGCTCCTCCTCCTCCTGCAGCACATTACACAGGTAGCGTCCCCTATGCAGCACATACACAGGTAGCCCTCCCCCTCCTGCACACATTACACTGGGGGAGCTTCTCCTGCAGCACATTACACAGGGGGTCGCAGTCTCCGTCCTCCTGCAGCACATTACACAGGGGGTCCTCCTAGCAATACACTTAAACAGGGGGCTCCTCCCTGCAGCACATTACACAGGTGGGAGCTCCTCCTGCAGCACATTACACAGGTGGAGCTCCTCCTGCACCACATTACACAGGGGGCGCTCCCTGTCTGCACCTTACATCGTGCTCCTCCTAGCAGCACATTACCAGGGCCCCCCTAGCACACTTACACAGGCTAGTACGCTCTCCTCCTCCTGCCACGCACTTTACACAGTGGAGCTCCTCCCACCCCTGCAGCACATTACACTGGGACGCTCTCCTGCAGCAACATTAACACAGGGCAGCATCCTCCTCCTGCGCCATTACACAGGTGGAGCTCCTCCGGCAGCACATTACACAGGGGGCGCTCCTCCTCCTGCAGCACATTACACGGGGACGCTCCTCCTCCTGCAGACATCACAGTGGAGCTCCCCTGCAGCACATACACAGGGGGCGCTCCTCCTCCTGCAGCAATTAAACAAGGTGGGCTCCTCCTGCAGCACTTACACAGGGGGCCTCCTCCTCCTCCTGCAGCACATTACAGCGGCAGCTCATTACACAGGTGGAGCTCCTCCCTGCATCCACATTACACAGGGGGCGCTCACTCCTCCTCCTCGCAGCACATATACACAGGCAGCTCATTACACAGGTAGCGCTCCTCCTCCTGCAGCACATTACACAGTGTGAGCTCCTCCTGCAGCACATTACAAACACGGTGGAGCTCCTCCTGCAGCACATAAAACACGGTGAGCTCCTCCTGCAGCACATTACACAGGTGGACTCCTCTGGCACACATTAGACGGGGGCGTTCCTCCTCCTGCACACATTAGACTGGGGAGGACTCCTCCTCCTGCAGCACATTACCACAGGGGGCGCTCCTCCTCCTGCACCACATTACACAAGGTGGAGCTCCTCCTGCAGCACATTACACAGGGGCGCTCCTCTTCCTCCTGACAGCACATTACACAAGGTTGGCTCCTCCTGCAGCACATTACCAGGGGCCGCTCCTCTTCCTCCTGCAGCACTTACATTCACGCTTCCTCTTCCTCCCAGCACTTACACAGGCAGCACATTACAACGGGGGCGTTCCTCCTCTCCTGCACGACATTACACAGGTGGAGCTCCTCCTCTCCTGCACAGCCATGAATTCCTACAGCATGGTAGGTGCTCTCCTCCTCCTCCCTCCTCCGTGGACTCCCTACGCTCCAGCCCATTCTAAAACGTGGACGCCCTAGGTCGGAGTTGACAATCATGCGGTGGCCTTCCTCCTCCTCCGCAGCATTCCGCGGTGGAGCTCTCCCCTCCTGCAGCACATTACACTGGGGGAGCCTCCGCCTCCTCCTGCACACATTACAAACGGTGGAGCTCCTCCCCCTCCTGCGCACATTACACACGGGAGCTCCGCCTCCGCCAGCACATTACACAGGTGAGGGGGAGCTCCTCCCCCTCCTCAGCACATTACCCGGGGACTCCCCTCTCACTGCAGCACATTACATACAACCGGGGAGCTCCTCCTCCTCCTGCAGCACATTACACAGGCAGCACGTTACACATATTTCCCTCCTCCCGCGGCAGCAGCCCTGTTACCGTCCTCCTCCTCCTTGTTGCTCGGCACTTCCTGTTTCCCCGCTGCGCTCTCGGCTGCAGGTGATTACGTAGTTGACCGTCTGCGCCCTCTAGTGGCTCTCTCGTTTTCTTCCTGCTATGCACTTCCATGTAAGGAAAGCGTACTGACTATTTTTTTCCCTTAGTTACCGTTTCCTGGGGAAGTATCTCCCAGTTTATACAGCTGTCCTCATGCAGAAGCAGCCAACAGCATTTTCTTTTTGGCCCAACACAACAATTACCTCCAAGGGCTGTAAGAGAAAACAGCTGCCAACAAGGCTCATGGGATATAAGCACGTTACCCCTTTTATTATTGTTCAAATCCACTTTCAAATTATAACTTTTTTATGGTTTCCATGTAAAGATCTGTGCGAGGGCTTGTTTTCTGCGTAACACATTCTTTCTTTGGGTTGATACCATCACAGGGGTTATATACGTTTTATTGTGTTTAATAATTTTTTTTTTTTAAAAATTAAACACTTCCACAAAACTTCATTTTGCCGTCTTCTGGCGCTATATACTTTTCATCCTTTGGCACAACGGAGCTGTGGTTTGTGTCATATTTTTCAGTTGAGCTGCCAGCTTCCTTGCTGCCCTTTTGAGGAGTGTAACGGCTTTTTGATCACGTTTTATTAATTTTTTTATGTTGCAAATGGCAATAAGTGGCTATTGTCTGAGGGTTAAATCACAAGAGGATACGGTTAGAGCTACAAGAGCTTACAGTCTATGAGGATAAGGGGGTGACACAAGAGCTTACAGTCTGAGGATAAGGGGGTGACACAAGAGCTTACAGTCTATGAGGATGAGGGGGTGACACAAGAGCTTACAGTCTATGAGGATGAGGGGATGACACATGAGCTTACAGTCTATGAGGATGAGGGGGGACACAAGAGCTTACAGTCTATGAGGATGAGGGGGTGACATATGTGGTATAAGAGCTTGTATCATGGTCCAGCCATTCTTTATAAGGGAATGCAGGGAAGCCTGGATCTTGGTGCCTGTCCACCCCCTGCCCCCTTCATATATCTATGAACCAATCAGCGGATACAGTACTGTACTGTCCTACACAAACTCTGTTCCTCATAGGATCTTCTGCTTCACTCCATTACAATCCCCTCTTCTCACAACCGTTTCCAGGACTTCCCCTGTGCTTCCCCAAATTCTGGAACTCTCTACCAAAACGTGTCAGTCTGTCCCTCACCTTACAAACCTTAAAACGTAACCTCAAACCCCATCTGTTTAGGATCATCTACAGTAGGGCCAGCATTAGGGGTTGGCAAACTGGGCTTTTGCCCAGGGCCCCCTGTCCTAAAGGGGCCTCCTGCATGTGGACTTTTGTGGGCAGATGTTGTATTGCTCCTTTAATACCTCTTGGTTAAATGCACGGGGTAAGATGATTATCATCTACCTACTGTCTATATATCTATTGTCTGTCTAGTTATCTATCTGTTATAATTTGTCTATTTCATATCTGCATATCTGTCTATCTAACCATTTATCCATCTAGCTTTTTGTCTATTTATCTTCTATCACCTAATTAGCTATCTATATATACAGGCAGTCCCCTACTTACAGACAACCCGTAGTTAAAAATGGACCTCTGGATATTGGTAATTTATTGTACTTTAGTCTCAGGTTACAATGATCAGCTATAACAGTTATCACAGGTGTCTGCAATTAAAGGAAACCTACCATCTTGGATTTACCTACTAAGGTACATCTGGTGGTAATTTTAGCTGATAAATGCCATTGTAGCCATTTTTAGGGCTAATCCTTTAGTGGCCGCTGCATTTCGGAAAAGTTTTATTGTTCTGAGTGGCTGTTGCGTTTGCAAAATTTTTATTGCGCTAATATGCAAATTTGAGAAAGAGGCCTCTTCCGATGCTCCTACTATGTCATCTAGCTGCGCACGCTCATCCACGCTCTGTATAGTCTCTCTATGCAGAACCTGCGGCTGCGTGTACTCTGCACTGAAGCTGGAGCTATTTAGCATGCGCAGTAGCTGCACTGGGGGCGTGGAGTAGCCGCACCGTGTAGCCACAGCTTGGACTGCTCCACGCCCCAGTAGCCTCTTTCACAAATTTGCATATTAGCGCAATAAAACTTTTGCAAACGCAACAGCCACTCGATGATTAGTGGTAAAAAGGGCTACGACTCTACATAAAGAATTTATTTTGGGGCCCCACTTTTGCCCAGTGCCCCACCTTGTCTAAAACCGGTTCTGACCTAGAGCACACAATAAGTGCACTGCTCCCGCTCCTCGTGTCTCCACCTTCCCTCCCCTATAGATTGTGACCCCGCCCCCCACTGGTAAGGACCTCCTTCCACTTGTTCCTAATCTCTGTAAGTTTTGTATTTGTTCTTGTCTTTATGAAATGTATGTGAACCCCTTATTGACCATGGAATTACTGCTGCTCTATAAATAACAATGCTTGGAAGAAGCCATACAGTATATTAAGCAGTATTAGCTAGAGAATGTTTCTGTGTCTGATTTTTCAGGTTGAAGACTTGAAGATTATCAAAGTTGAAGTACCAGATGATGATGAGGAGGAAATGTTTGGAAGGAGTAATATGCTTTGTGAACACGGGGAAATTGGCCTAGGTGAGTGGTATAGCAGTCTGTACTTTATGCCTCCTTCATCTTCTCTGGATTATCTCCAGTATCTGCGTCATCTTCCCAGTCATTATACTGTGGTGTATTCGTATATGTTCACTGATGTGTTTGCATCTCCCGCAGATGGATCCATTACAAGAAATGTATTGGAGAACTCTTCCAGTCGTCAGTATTTGCAGGATCACAATGGCAATCATCAGGTAGATAATGGAAGGTCTCTATAAGCAGCGTGTTGTGTGATACTTGTGCGCTCTGATACTTCTGCTCTTGTAGAGGGAAGACCAGATTGCCTTTATGTGTATTATGGGAGGAGATGATGAGACACATGAGAAGAAAGACCAGAATCACACGGAGGATAAAAACAGCCCAAGTGAGTAAAAGTCAGTCACTATGGAAAAGATTTTCTTTCTTTGCTTTACCTTTTTATAACGTCTCCATGTTCATTCCCAGCGTCGACAAGGAACCCATTTTCATATGTTTATATTTTAGGCTCCTGACTAATGTACCTTCAGGAAATGGCTGCTGGTTTACAGGGAACCTGGCAATAGGAAGGGCATTTTTACATAATGACGGGTTTGCAGTAGCCTCTGGCAGGTGGATTTAAAAAAAATGCCCTTGTCGGTATCCTGAATAATTCTACTACTTTTAATTGTTTCTTTAACATTATTTGCTCCCTGCCAGCAGTGTACGGTGAGTCCCAGGGGAGGGCAGTTTATATGGCACAAGTTGTTTTCTTCTCAATGCCTTCTCTCACCTATCGCCCTCCCCCTCCCTCAGCGTCTCTTTTGCTTTCATCCCCCACTTACATCACCTCGCTGCTAGCAATTCACATATGAACTGCCCCCCCCCCCTCTCCCTGGGACTCTCCACACACTGCTGGCAGGGAGCAATGGTAAAGAAAGCAATAAAAGCAGAGGAATTATTTATATATATGACAAAGGTAATTTTGATATCAACATGCCAGAGGCTATTGGAACCTGTCACTAGGTAAAAATTACCTTTTTGATGACAGGTTCTCTTTAATATACAGTGTATTAGGATAGAGGAAAAAGATTCAAGGTGGAGGGCAATTGACAAAAATATGCAGCAATTAAAACCTTTCAAAAGGAAAAAAACTTTCTTTTATTTCTTTAGGAAATTGAAAACTTTTAAAAGAAAAATGCTGAATTATACTTACACTATGTTCAAACAGCAGTACATACACACAAAGGGGTTAATTCCCCACTACTGGTAGGACAGATGGCAAAATTAAACTAATTACCAGCTTTGTGTGTTCCGACCCGAGTCTCTCCTAAACGTGTGTAAAAAAAAAAAGAGAGATGAAAATCTGCACAATAGAAAGACATTTTAATATCGGTGGGGGGGGTTGGTTTGTATTCCTGCTCTGTTGCTTGGACTACAGGAAAGAAGAATAGCATACATATAATTCTCCTTTTCCTGGTCGTGCTATGCAACAGTACACACATAATACATGTAACGCCACAATTAAATGGGTGGGTTAACAGTCCCACTTGGACAAAAGTGGCCTCCTCTGTGGCCCTCCCACCCGGCCGCTAATGATTGATGAGAGGGTCATCCCTAGCCCAAGATGCCGCACCACAGGTTCTCTCTACTGGAAATATTCCTCTTTCTGCCCATGAAGCTGCTAATTCTCTTATTGGAGTCATGCCTTCAATACTGGAACATAATGAGATTGTCTCTCTAAACCATCTCACCAATTTGGCTTTCTTGTTTGGCCTGGTGGCCACCTAAGTGGTCATCTATTTCAAGTCGATTTCTGGTTGACTCAGTCTGTGTGGCACTTGCTGAAACTCCTGATTCGGTTCCCATTCCATTGCAGATATAGGCTTCCGCTATTCCATTATCGGGCCTGTTATCGGGGCTGTAACAGGGCTTGAAACGCTGCCTTCAGTTCCAGAAGATTGGAGGAGAAAGTCCTCTCCTGGTAGTTTTAATACCCCTGAGTCCTCTGACCCATTGGGGCATATTTACTTACCCGGTCCTGTCGCGATCCCCGATCCGGACTTTCCGACGAGGATGAAGTCTGGTGCAATTCACCGAGATCGTGCGCCCCAGAACCTGCATGTGTCGCTTCCCCGCTGAGGTCCGCCGGAGTCCACCTTCTTCTTCCCGTTGTATGTGAGTGCATGGCTTGCGACCCAATTTGACATGTTAAATCCCGCGCATTGTCCGAATCCGTCGGATCATCCGACGGCCCACCCCCTGTCGCGTGCGACAAAAAGCCCTTCTAAATGCGGTGCACATCGGAAATCGTCGGATAGTGCGGTCCGTGGACTCTTAGTAAATGAGCCCCATTGTGTTGCCACTCCAACCTCTTTGAGGCATTTCTGGTCAAAGTTATCCACACGTGTGGTTTCATTGACTTCCCATTTTCTGCACTCGCCTACTAAGGAAGAGAATTCAATGTCTCCGTGGAAAGAATTATCATCTTCTGCAGATTGTTCAATGATTGGTTCCAGATTCATAGAAGCTCTTGCTGGAACGTTCTCATATGGCCCCCGGCCTACTGGAAAGCCTTTACTGCGGAGGGCATGGAGCCTAGTACCTTCATAATGATATGTAGACTCACCAACCTCTATTGTCACATTACTCTCACTGCTCTGTGTGTCTCTTCTGAGATTGCAATTAACATCTGGTTGGAATCGATGATGCAACCCAAAAATTGGAACTTCTGGCTGGGAACAAGATTGGATTTCCTTTTGTATATTAGACACTTGGGGGAGACTAAAAACCCAACCACCAGCTGAATATGATCCATCAACCGCTAAGTGTTCCTTTCAGTCCAGGTTTGGGATTATAGTAACTCTTGTAGCCTGAGTACGATTGCCATTGCTGTCACTATTTTCATGAAAATCCAGGGAGCCATGGCCATCCCGAATGTTAGGCATCTGAATTGCTGATGTTTCATTTCCACTTCTTCCATCATAGCTGATCTTGTGCTCTTCATACACAATCTTGTTTTTTCCACAAAGGTGTTTAGGTATTTGAGATCCAGGATGACCCCAAATTTGCCTTCTTGTTTGGGAAATAGTGGAGAATAAACTCCTCTTCTTTATGAGTTAATGGATAATTCTTGTAGTACCTGCTGGTTGAAGAAATACTTGTTTGCTGCGGATAGTGTAATTCTCATAGAAGGCATAATTGTTATCTGGAACTTTTGTGCCAGATAATTTATCATGTATCCATGTTATATGACCTTTTTGATCCGTGGATCTATAGCCTGATTTTTCCAGGCATCTTCAAAATTTAGTAATTTTCGTCCTACCATCTGATATCTTGTGACAGAAATTATAGGATGAAGATGACGGCCGGGTTGGCGCGTCTCTACGAAGTCCTTTACTACAGAATGAGTGGCCTCTATTTCCTTCACAAAACCAATCTCTCTGGTTATCAGCCATAAGGCTGCTCTCTCTTGTATTACGCTATAAGATTGGACAGGATTTCCTCTTCTTATAAGGCTATTGTGCTATAAGTTCATCCAATTGAGAACCAAATAGTCTTTCTGGCTTATACTCCATATTGCATAAAGCTCTTTTAGATTTTGTGTTCACCAACAAAAGGCTAAAACCATAAGGCTCTTCCGCCCGGTACTGACAAGACCATACTGTTTGCTAAGAATCTCACAGCCTGGCTGACAGGCATCACATAGGAAATCACTGGCCAAAGATATATATGTTTTTTCCTCACTAGATCATGTGGACTCCCTCCTTAACGTCATCTTGGAGCTTTGGAGCTAATTCAACCTGGATCTATGAGCTCTAGTTACTGTAGAATTGGCAGATGTAACTTTGACTTGAGCCACCGCAGCCTTATATGATCTTCTAAAGGCTGTGTCCACTTTACTGTCTAATATCTCCTTCAGACCAGCACCATCTTCTACCCAAAACAATGTCCTTGTGGACAACTTAGCTACATCCACACTTGGAGGAGACTCCTACTCCTTAGTTTCTGCTTCATCAAAGGGAAACATCATTTTGAATCGCTTCCTAGGTATTTTTCAGGTTTCTGATCTTCACTCACATTAGAACTTTCTTCCATTCTTACTACATGAATAATCTTATTTATTTTCTCTATGGGAAATACATTTGCTTTAGCAGCTCTGATGCTGAAGTATTTGCCTCATCCTAATATGTGAAATTCCTCCTATGACAATATGTCATTATAATTCTCCCTCTGGGGACCTTAGTGTGCATGCGACTGTCTTTCTCGATGTATTCTCCCTAAGAGTTTCGGAGGCACATTGTCTGATATAAACATCATTTTCTCACACCGAGAAGGAGCATCCAGAGCTTCTTGATGCCTACAAGTTCTATAGAGTTTGAACTTCCAACCATCCAGCAATAGATCTTCACAATTTTGGCAGGTCAGATGCTTTCTCTTAGAAGACACATTGCCACTTGTAGTCCCATGTCTCCTTGAGACGTCACACTACTCACAGTTGTGGGGTCACACGGTGCGTGGAAGCTTTAGGGCACCTCCAAACTTCCTCCAAGAGGTGCATCCTCAGAAAGCAATATGAACCAATCAGAGACTTGTCTGATAACCACTTCCGGCATTCATGAACACGGACCTCCAAACTTTTACTATTCCTAACGATAATATGCCCTCTGATAACCTACCAAAGATTGTAGGTACACTTACCCTCAATGTCAGCCTCATACTAGAAAGAAAAATGTTAATGGTTTCCTTACCGCCCATGAGCGTCTGCCACCTGCCTGCAGTATCGGTAGGGAAAAAATGAGGGACTCGGGTAAGTTAAATGATGATTAGTTTCATCTTGTCACCCGTCATATCGGTAGCAGTGAGTTAACCCCTTTGTGTGTGCTGCTGCATAACTCCATAACGTAATTTTCCTAACCCGAATCGCACATACATGGGGCACGTTTCAGTGGTAAATTTACCGTAATAATAAGACTTTTAATCACTGTTATGATACAGTAACCAAGTTATTTAGGTAGGACATAAAAAATATTTATTAGAATACAATTGGTATACTTAGAACTATTCCTTTAATACATTGATTTCCATCATAATGCGGTGCAGTATAGCAGTGCTAGATAACATGAAGGCTTGGCTTCTATAACTATACTATTTTTTTCATGTGTGCATTTCTGAATTTGCGATGTTAGAAAACAGCTTTCCTCATATTCTACGTATAGTGTATAGAATCCATCAGATTGGGGCTTGATTTTCAAATCCAAAAAAATGAAAAAAAAAAATAGAAACAGAAGAAAACGGCCTGACCCAGACATAGTGTTCTACCCCCCTGACCTACAATTGGTAAAGAAATATTTTCTAACAATTATACAATGGAATAGTGTGTCAATAAGTAAATGTTTTGAGTATTATGTACGGTCCAACTAATTGTTAGCGGTCGCATATCCTTTGTAATATGTCTGCACGGACACTTATACCCTTCTATAGATTCATGTACAAGATTCTGAACCTCCCGATGTGGAGTATATGCTGTATACTTCTGTGTTACGAATGCATATTCCTGCTGTACGGTTCTCTGGCGCGGGGAGGGGTTTGGGTTGGGTTTGGGTTGGGTTTAGGTTGGAGCGGGGGGGGGGTCTTTTTCTGTGTGTTGTTTAAAAATGAAAAAAAAAAAATTAGATACTGTCACTAGGAAGTATAATTTGTTATACAGAAAGCAAGCCCTGGTACAGCTCTGTACAGGAAAAACCAAAAAAAGTTATAGTGAAAAATGGAAACACATGAAATTAAAATTTGACAGGTCCTTAAGGGGTTAATGTACCTTCTTGGGTATTTTTATCCATGTATTCAGTATGTAACTTTACTACTATTTATTCTGCTGAAGTGTACAAGGTTAAAGAGGACGTGTCACCTGTGAAAACGGCACTAAAGTAAGCAGCTCCTAGTGCTACAACAGACGCAGTTACCCCTCCGATAACGCCAGCAGACACTGCCGCGATGTATTCATGTGGCGCTGCCTCTTCCCCGGACTGCCCCATCCACTACATAGGCCGGAGGTGACTGCCGCGCGTCATGCGGCAGTCATCACCCCTAAACCTGCCCGCTCATGAATATGCCGGATCGCTTTGAGAGAGGCCCGGAGTTTGTAGTGTACATCGCGGCAGTGTCTGCTGGCGTTATCGGAGGGGTAACACTGCTGCATCTGTTGTAGCACTAGGAGCTGCTAACTTTAGTAACATCAGTGCCGTTTTCACAGGTGACAGGTCCTCTTTAAAGGGGTTTTCCCACGAACTAAAGTTAGGCCCTATCCAATGGATGGGGTCTAACTTGCTGATGAGTGAGGGTCTCAGTGCTGAGACCCCCACAGATAATGAGGGGTCTGATGGGGTCCCACATACCTCCTTTGGCCGTTCTGCTTCATTAATCTCTATGGCGCTGACAGAGATTGCCGATTGCAGCGCTCAATGATCTCCGTCAGCTCCATAGAGATTAATGGAGCAGAATGGTCATGCGTGGCCGTCTGCTCCATTAGTCTGAGTGGGACCCCATGTTTTCAGGATATGTGGGGGTCTCATCACTGATCAGCAAGTTAGGATAGAGCCCAACTTTAGTTCGTGGGAAAACCCCCTTAAGTGTACGTCATTCTGTATCTATCTTCTAGTAAAATGTCATCTTTTGTCATTCCTAGCAGATAGACGCCGGAAAAACAATACATTGAAAGGACGTCTAGGTGCGTATTCACACTGTGGAGCAGAAGTGGCGAAGAACATAAGAACTTTTCCTGGAAGAAATCCTATTACCTCCGATGTCCATTCATTTACACTTGGTTTAGACCTCTCATACGATCCGGCCGTAGACAGATGCCGCCCCTCAGATCCGTCACAAATCACTCACAGTTCTGACAACCCAAATAACATGATCTTTACCGCCACTTCCTACCCTCATAGCGATTTTACAATGGCAAATATCCCCGTTGTGAAATCATTTCCGTGTCCAGAATGCGGGAAACATTTCCGGTATAAATGGCATCTCAACAAACATCTGAGAATTCACAGAGGTGACAAACCATATTCCTGCTACGAATGTGGTCTGTGCTTCAAAGAAAAATTCAATCTGGCAAATCACTTGAAGATTCACACGGGGGAAAGGCCTTTCTTATGTTCTCAGTGTGGAAAGAGGTTCTCCACAAAGTCCAATCTCCTGGAACATCTCCGAGTTCACACCGGGGAGAAGCCATTTCCATGTTCTGAATGTGGGAAATGTTTCAAGAACAAATCCCATCTGGTGGAGCATCAGAGAATTCACACCGGGGAGAAGCCATATCCATGTTCTGAATGTGGGAAAGGTTTTACGAGCAAGTCCAGGCTCCTCAAACACCTGCGCGTGCACACGGGGGAGAAGCCATTTTCTTGTTCTGAATGTAATAGAAGTTTTACACAGAAGGCCCATCTCCTTAGACATCAGAAGAGTCACAATCACTTATGAAAGAGAATCCACCTTCCCCATGTGTTAGTCATGGTTTTTGGACTGATGACTAAACATTCTAGGTTTTCGATGTTTGTTTGTACGTTGTTAATGTAATCCTCTCGTTTGCTTCTCCTAATATTAAATATTTTTATAAAAACTTATGATTTCTGTAAATTGCAATTATCTCGGGTTTGGTGGGTGGAGACCTAGCTGCCTCCCTATGTAATCTAACACGGCTGTAAAGTTCTGTCCATCTTGCAGGCAAGACTGAATTCAGCTTACAAAAAAATTTAACCAATACACAACTTGCTCCTAAACGGCAAGGATTAATCTCGACACTCCATCAAGTCCAGAATAGACGGGAGCTCAAGTCCAGACCTGCCATTACAGTATCGGATCTCCAGGATCCCACGTATGGTCACATCTTGGAAGGTGAGAGTTGAAGCATATTCAGTGAAATGGCAATATACAGGTAAACTTTTAAAAAGCAGCAGAAACTGTTATAGATAAAGAAAGAAGGGGGGAGGGGTGGAATTTATCAGGACTTGTACCACAGTTTTTTGGCATACAAGTGAAATAAGCGCAGTTGCTAGCAAACTGGTTTTTTTTTTTTTTCTCCTGTTACCTTAAAACACATGGAGCCGGTGGTGGAGAGGGCTGATGCAGGGCCCGAGTTTTAAGGGGTTAAATATTGACATTAAGTTCCGCCCAAACCCTCGCCCTCGCTGACAGAAATTGACGAGCGCCACACTCACCGATCTGTCAGCTCCATAGAGCTTAATGGAGCAGAACGGTCCACAGTGCCCCTCATCCCCCCCCCCCAAGCAGCCACAGTGCCCCTCATTTCAGCCCCCCAGGCTCACTCCTGTGCGCACCCACTGTACGCGCTGGCTCCGAAGCGTCGCACACAGGAGTGAAGATGAAGAGGACAACGGCTGCTTCGGGGGTGAGGGGAAAGGCGAATAACGAAGTTACCCTGCCAATATGCTGCGCTCCCAACAAGCACAGCATAGGGGCAAGGAGCCAAAGCCAAGCAGTGTGCGTCTGCGCTGGGTCCTTTCCTCAAAGGCCAGAAACTTATGGTCTCTGACCCCTGATCCGTCTGACCCCATGCAGGTGCATGTGATGTGAAAACTGTTTTCTTTTGGATATCTGCACTCTGGGGGCATGACAGCTACTCGAGATATTACTACTCGCTACAAGGGGCATTATTGTGGCTACATCTGGCATCCCCGTGGCTACTGGGGGCTTCACAGTGAATAATGGCTACTGGGGCAATTATTGTGGTAACTGGGGACAGTCCATGTAACTAATGGCTGCCTGGTGCTGTAACTACTTCTTTGTCGGGGCGATGTGACAATTTTAAAAAGCCATATAAAGTACAGCAAGGGTTTGTTTGTGTATTCTTTGTGGAGGAGCAACGCACAAAGAAAAAAACAAAAAACTATCACTAGCTTAAATTAAAAAACCTTTTTTTTTTTTTTTTTTTAAGTATGTTTGAATATATTAGCTACTGTGCGGGGGCACCGTTACTATATTGGTTACTGTGCGGGGGCACTGTTACTATATTGGTTACTGTGCGGGGGCACCGTTACTATATTGGCTACTGTGCGGGGGCACCGTTACTATATTGGCTACTGTGCGGGGGCACCGTTACTATTGGCTACGTGCGGGGGCACGTTACTATATGGCTATGTGCGGGGGCACCGTTACTATATTGGCTACTGTGTGGGGGCACCGTTACTATATTGGCTACTGTGCGGGGGCACCTTTACTATATTGGCTACTGTGCAGGGGCACCTTTACTATATTGGCTACTGTGCAGGGGCACCTTTACTATATTGGCTACTGTGCAGGGGCCACCTTACTAATGGCTACGGTGCAGGGAACCTTACTATATGGACTACGTGAGGCTACTGTGCAGGGGCACCTTTACTATATTGGCTACTGTGCAGGGGCACCGTTACTATATTGGCTACTGTGTGGGGCCACTGTTCCTGTATTGGCTACTGTGCAGGGGCACCTTTACTATATTAGCTACTCTGCGGGAGCACCGTTACTATATTAGCTACTGTGCAGGGGCACCTTTACTATATTGGCTACAGGTAGAAGAAGAAAACGATGAAGGAGCCTCCTCCAATAAGGCGTCATTGGATTTACAGTAAGTGCTGGCACTACACAAGATCACAGCTCTCCACTCAATGCTGAATACCTTTTACTGGATACAGGTTCTGTAATTATTTACCGATCCCGGTTCTGGTGCTTTTTTTTACGAACTGATCTGCACATTGTAATGAATGAGGAGGAAAATCCCCATATACTGCCATACTTAGTATGGCAGTATATGATGCGATCAATCAGACAGCCTAGGGTTAAAGTACCATAGGGGATCTGAAAACTGGTTAAAAAAAAATAAAAAAAAAAGTTAAAATAATATTTAAAAAAAACCTAAAAAGTCTTTCCCTAGAAGTCATATAAATAAACAGTAAAAATCATAAACACATTAGGTATCGCCGCATCTGAAACTGCCCGATCAAAATATAATAACGTATTTTCACCCCGTAATGGAAAATAGCGGCCAAAGTCGAAAATTGCACTTTTTTTTTGCTATTTTGAAAAGTATAAACAAATTCAATAAAAAGTGATCAAAAGGTCATACAGTCATAAAAATAGAAGCATCGAAAACATCAGCAAAGGTTGCAAAAAAATTACACCACCCTCAGCTCCGTACACCAAAGTATGAAAAGATTATTAGCGCCAGAAGGCGGCAAAATAAAAAAAAAAATTTTGTACAGGAGGTTTTAATTTTTGTAAATGTATGAAAACATTATAAAACCTATACAAATTTGTTATCCCTGTGATTGCACCAAACGAAAGTATAAAGTAGACCTGTCATTTGGGGCGCACAGTAAAGGCCGTAAAATCCAAGCCCACAAGAAAATGGCGCAAATGCGTTTTTTTTGCCAATTTCACTGAGTTTGGAAGTTTTTTCTCGCTTCCCAGTACACGGCCTGGAATATTCAATATCATCACTATGAAGTGCAATTTGTAATGCAGAAAACAAGCCATCACACAGCTCTGTACATGGGAAAAATACAAAAAGTTATAGATTTTTGATGATGGGGAGTGAAAAATCAAAAGCATAAACAAAAAAGCACCAGGTCGTTCGTTAAGGTTAAAAACTAGAACGTTGGAGAGTCCGAAGGTCGCTTTTCAGCCCAGGACCCATGATATTCTTAAACTTAGTTTAAAAAACTTTATGTATTTGATGTTGTGCAGTAGTAGTAGTAGTAGTACGAAATGGAAAATTTAATGTGCACACGGGTGGGCGTCCCACAAAATTTGCCAGGCAAGGGCCCAGAAGCAAAAAACCTCGTGAAATTTGCGGTCGGTATCATAATGTCAGATTTCTATACACAAGTTCTCAGGGAAATAGAAATACCAGCAGAAATTGGGAAATATTTTTATTTAAAAATAATAATCTGCACCACTAACTAAAACTTAGTACAAGGGGATCACTGTGACTGGGGTCTTGATATCGTGTAAGAGGAATGAAGGGGTGGAGAAGTGGACATAGACCCATAAGTATTGAGGCAAGATGGAGAAGTGGACATTGGGTCAGAAGCCCTGGAAGAGGTAGGAGGAACATTAGAAGACGATAAGTGAGAGTTACATGAAACACTAGAGGGGTAAGAGGCATGAGATTTGGATTCCCGATGGGAATGAAAGGCATAGTTGGGTTGGGTGAGAGAGTCCTGGGGATAACTCGTGGAAGGTTGTGAAGAGTACGAGGGGAGACGGGGAAACGAATGTGAGGGACATGGAGGGGACTGGGGATATGAATTGGGGGAGGAGTGGGAGGAAGATGAAAGACCATAGTGGGGCTGACTTGGTGACTGATAGGAAGCCATTGGAGTTATTAATTCTATATCCATAGGAGGACGGCTCAGCTTCACTTCATCTAGTATATCCAGGACCTTCTCAGGATCATTGGGTGGAATACAGGCCTCTATCAGGGTCTGAATGCTGGAGCGTAGACAAAGCCTCCATTGCTCCGGAACTTTTTGCATATAACTTGCCAGGCTGCGTACAAAGGCGTCCTCCGAGTCCTCCTCAATATTTCGTTGCAGGTAGGCCAGAACCTGACTATCAATCGTGTCCGCACTAGCTGAGCCATAATTGGCTTTCTTGTCTTTCCTTCCCCTGGGATGTGGCAGGGGCAATACTTGAGAGACTGAGGAGGCAGTGCTGGTGGTTGATGGCTCTTCAGGGCAGAATGATCGGCCTCCTTCACTAGGATCCAATGCCCCGACTACTTGTGTTACTGCTTGTACTTCTGGTTCAGAATCCCCAAAATGATAATCCTGTGCCCCTGGGAGATCTGCTGCTTCTGTACCATTGATAATGGCTCTTAAAAAGAGAAAAGAAAATTGCTTTCATAATCTTTAAACTACCAGAAATAAGAAATGGCAAAAAAAAAAACAAAAAAAAAAAAAACTTACGGTCGAAGATCCAAGACCGGAACCAGAAACATCAGTTCTTCCAGGTGGATGTATGGTTTCTTGCTGGGGGGAGCTAATCCGTTTTGACACTCTCTCTGTACAATCTCCCTACGAAATTGATCACGAGCACTGCGCCACCTCCTCCGGACATCATTATCTAACAAAAAAAAAAAGTACAAACATGAAACCACTAATAGTAGAAAATAGAGTAGTATTCAGATCTGCAATAACTCATGTGCTTCAGAAATTATCAACAGAAAGAAAGGGAAGTAACAGTTCTACTAGCGGAGACTTTGCCAGTTAAGGTCACCTTGCAGATGGGTGGAGACTTATAGCCATTGATCCTCCACTAGGGGATTATGGGAAATAAGCAAATACGTTTTCCAGGTCAATGGCTATAAGTCTCCACACACCTGCAATTGTGTGGACGTAATTGACACAGTCTATGTAAGGTGTTAAAGCATAACTGTAAAGTTACTAAAATAATAAAATAGCTCTTGGGATGTAAAACAACTTTGCCTATTATCTTTGTTATCTAAATCCATCAGTTTCTTTGCTATCCTCCTCAGTGCTGCAATGGCTGCTTCCTCTTCATGTGCTGACAAGCCCTGGAGTCCGTAGCATAAACAAACTCTACAGACTTCTGGGAGGGGAGGGGCTGCTGCTCCCTGCTCACAGAGGAGGAGGTCATGTGACAGAGCTCTCTCTGTGTATGTAGCATAGCTGGATGTGTTCAAGACTGTGGCTATTATTATTTATTTATTATTTTTTATTAATTAATTTATTTATTTAAAGGTGCTCTATGCACCCTTAAAGGGAACCTGTCACCAGGGACCTCTTTTTCACTAAAGACATGTTGCAGAAGCTTATTACACCTGCAGTGCAAATCTGACTTTTTGCCTTCTCTAAGCATTTGCATTACACTATAATTGTGAGTTATAACTTACCTTGCTCCCTGACAAAATCCTGGGGTAGTCCCAGGGGCTGGACTTTGGTTTGGATGCATTTCAAAAAACAACATGTGACTTGTCTGTGTTACTCACTCCTCAGAGCTTGGCCCCCACCTTTGTGCTCCTGTACAGCTCCACCTCCTGTTTCTTCTCAGAGGTCACAGCCTGGACAGCCTGACATCAGTGGGGGAGGGACGAGCTGTACAGGAGCACAAAGATGGAGGCAGCCTGCAGCTCAGACAAGTCACATGTTGTTTTTTGAAATCCATGCAAACCAAAGCCCAACCCCTGTGACTACCCCAGGATTTTGTCAGGATGCAAGAGTAAGTTATAACACACAATTATATTGTAATGCAAATGCTTAGAAAAGACACAGGCATTTTTGCACTGCCGGTGTCATGGGCACATACATTACAGTACGACAAAAGGGGAGATAGAGACATGAGGTTAGGGGGCAGTGCAGTTAATGTGCGGTTGGATGTGGTTGTGAGAAGAGCGGATGGTAATAGAGTGAAGCTGAAGGTCCTGTGAGGAATTGAGTTTACGTGTGGGACGGTATTGTATTTAACTAAACGTATTTAATGCTAAATTACTTTGAGAGAGAACACAAGGCATCATGGGATATGTGGGCAAGCTAACTGACCTCTACTTAAGGGCACAGACTGACAGACACTAGTCTTTGCCCACTTCACCTCTGGTGAGAGATTTTTGTCAAACACTTTCAGAACAGAATATGTCAGAACTTTGAAAAGAGGAGGGTGAGCAACACAAAGTAGGCATCAAAGGGGAAATCACATATAATAATTTAGTAGAATCATTATAACTTTACAGGACCTAACACATTATAGGGGGTAGGGAGAGGAGAAACGCACCTCAACATCTTCAGAATACTTCAATTCATTTTGCTTATTACAGACAACAGGGGAGGTAACATAATTTGCTTTCTACAAAAACCAGCGCCACACCAGACTGTGGTCTGAGCCGGTACTGCAGCCTAATTGTATACAGATGAATGATGCTTAGTTGCATTATCACCCAAGGAGAGGAGCAGTTTTTGGAAGAAAGCAGCCATGTTTTTTTTAACCACCATAGTTTAATTGAGTTCTGTGGTAGAATGGCACACTGCTCTGACGTGTACGTACCAAGGATATCTTTGTCTCGGTTATCAAGGTCATCCCACTCTGGGTACAAGTAGCGGCACACTGATGACCATGCATCTGCTTTCTTCTGCCGGTCACTATACCCTCGGTTTGAAGGGTCCCAGAGCTCAGGATGACCCTGAACAGCAGAAATCAGCTCCTTGACTTTCAGCTCCATCCTCTTGAGACGCGGCATCTTTGCTGTTTGATGGTCTATGAAGCAGATGGGAAGGCTGACCGCCTGCTTCCTGTTCCTGTTGCGCCTCCGAGCCACTAAAGAAAGAAGGACATGGATCAAATGAAGGAAATGTTCTACAACTTTTTTAGTTTTTGTGTTTCCATTTTTCACTCCCCACCTTCAAAAATCCATAACTTTTTTGTTTTTCCATGTACAGAGCTGTAGGAAGCTTATTTTCTGCATAACAAGTTGTACTTCATAGCGCCAGTATTTTATATTCCATGCTGAGTACTGGGAAGCGGGAAAAACATTCCAAATTGTTTTGAATTTGAAGAAGGAAAAAACCCCACAGCATACCGGGGAAAATGTCAGGGCCCAGAACTTCCAAGGGGCCCACATGGCCCAATCTCAGTCCCCGGCAGTCTTTATATAAAATAACCCACAGAGGTCGCATTAACGCCTCACCACGCGTCAAAGACACGTGATGAGGCGCAATTACCCCCCAGAATAATTGCCATGCGTAAAGTTACGCTTGGCAATTGTGTGTGCTGTGCGTGTGTGCTGTGCGTGTGCGCTGTGCTGAGTGGTGAGTGTGTGCTGAGCGGTGAGTGTGTGCTGTGCATGCGTGTGCAGTGTGGTGAGCGGTGAGTGTGTGCTGTGAGCTGTGTTGTGAGTGTGTGCAGTGTGAGTGTGTGTGCGGTGTATTACCGAAATTTTCATACTCCTCCTCGGGTAAAAATACTCCTCAAAAACGGTGAGAGGAGTATTTTTACCCTTCTGGAAAAATGTTATTGCGACCTCTGATAACCCATGAGGGGGCCTCTTTGGGATGATAAACTGGGGAATATTTTAGGGAACAGGGGACTGTTTTAGTTGCTGAATTTTTTATTTCAAAAGGGACCCACTGAGGCTCTGTCGCCCAGTGGCCTATTGCAACCTGGAACCGACACTGCCAATTTTATCTTAGATTTTATTGTGTTTTAATAGTACAATTATTTTTTTGCTTGGTATATTCTCACGCAAATCACTTTTTCATACTGCGGTGCATGGAGCTGTACACGTCGTAAGGAAGGTTCCTATGGCACGAGTCGTCCTTTTCTCAATTTCTCCTTCCCTCATTGTCCCCCCTTAGCATCAGGACAATAACCGGTATAAGAGACATATCACTTCTTACACTTGGTGGCAATTACCTGGGATTATATGTTTTGGTACATCGTCCTCTTCAATGATCATAAGTAATTCCTTCTCTTCTTTCTCCTCTTCTTTAACAATTATCTCAAAATCACCGAAATGTTCAACCTAAATATACGGTAAGAAGAAGTGAGTGACTGTTGAGATTATTCCCTTGTAAAGTAATAGGCTGACAAAGCCTTCAGCAATACAGATCCCTCCATAATAGATTACTGAGACAAAGTACATAATGGGGCTTATTTACTAAGGGTCCGTAGCTGCACTTTCGTTGAATTTTCAAAGTTTTTGGGATTTGCGACGCTGTGACAGGTATTTAACAGGGGATTGTGTCGCACGCGATCGGATTGTGGCGCAGCTGCGCCGACTTTCATGCAACAAAAATCGGGGGGGGGGGGGGGGGGGGGGGAGCGTGTCGTCTGACGATCCGACTGATTCGGACATTCAAATTGTACAATCACCAAGAAGGTGAACTCCGGCGACACATGCAGCATATCGAGCGCACGATCTTCATGAATCGCGGCAGAGTGCATTCTGGACGGACATAAATGTGGCCCATTGTGTGACACTTGGCTGCACTGGTGGATCCAAGGACACTTTATCTAGGCTTCTATATCCAGGTTGTAATACATGTCTGGGGGCGGCCTATATTCATTATGGTTTAATTATTATAGTCATTTTAAGACCTGGTTCACCGTTGTGATGTAGCATTTGAGCTTCGGTGGTAAACCAAGACGGACAATGCATGATCCTCATATACAGAATGTGTCCCTCATAGCTCGCTGTGAGATAGCTGAACAAATTGTGGCTAGTGCACGGCGCCCCCCAAGAAGGTCCAATGTGCGCCGTCCACGATGCTGCTCTTTATGGCTGTTTAATCATTTGTAATAGAGGCGCATTATTTTTGCATACCGTATTTTTCGGACTATAAGGCGCACTGGATTATAAGGCGCATCATCAATAAATGCCTTCTAAAACGTCTAGGTTCATATATAAGGCGCACCGGAGTATAAGTAGCATCTAATTATAAGGATGAATGACCAGCAGGTGGCAGACCTGTGCACAGTACAAGGCAGCTGTTGTCCGTATGTACGGTTCATATATAAGGCGCACTGGACTATAAGGCGCACCTTTGATTTCTGAGAAAATCAAAAGGATTTTTTGTGCATCTTATAGTCCGAAAATATGGTAATTTAATATTTTATTATTTTCTCTGCGCATACGGAGTTTACTTGGCTTTATCTGCACAGTTTTCCCCACAGTCCCGGAGGAAGAAGTGATTACTTCCATTTGTAGCTGTACAAAGTGTGAGACAATTAATAGGGATCTAATATAGAAACATTTCCAACTTGCAGGGACTGAGCTAAGCAAGTTCTTTATATGTATCCAAACCTGTCACCGGGTTTTACCGAACTAAACTCCCAGCCCCCTCAAGGTCGGGATAAAATGTCCGTCTAGAATTCCCTCTTTTAGGTGAAATCTCACCCATTTACCTTTTAAAATTTAATATTTTTCTGGCAAAGTCAGGCAAATATCACTCTTCTCAGCTTTTCCACATGAGAGGAGTCAAGTTCTGTAGCTCACAGATGATATTCTTATCATAATCATGACTCTTATCATAGCTGGTGCTATGACACAAGCAGCATGTTTTTTAGATGCTATAGAACAGAAGATCGTGGCTTCTGAGGTGACAATACACCTGCAACCACTAAACTTGACTCATCTCGTGTGAAAATAAGGCAGGAAGACTCATATCTGCCTATAAAAAAATCATCCCCAAAGTTATCCAACCGGGAGATTTCACATAAAAGAGAGAATTTTAGGACATTTCATTCCCTTCCTGAGCGGACATGAAGTTTAGGGGGGCGGGTTAAACCTGGTGACAGATTCTCTTTAAAGGAAATCTACCATCAGAATCCATCATGGTAAACCAGGGACATGACTCATGGATCCAGGCACCGGGCCTGTGGTAATCTTCTTATATTTCTTATCCATGGCCTCCTTCCGTCTAAAATCAACTTTGAAAATTATTCTAATGAGCCTGAAGGGCTATGGGGGTGTTACTAGAGCCCCTCAGTGATGTCTTTTCATAGGCTGTTACAATGAGCAGAGCAGATCTCCTCTCCTCCTGCACAGGCAGAGAGCAGGGGAGGGTGAGACATGTTCTGCTCATTGTAACAGTCTGTGATGCTGCAGCACTGAGGGGTTCTGGAAACAAAAGACAGAGCCCTTCTGACTCATTAGAATAATTATAAAAGTTGATTTTAGAAGGAATTTTATGTACAATTTTAACTGTCCCCAAACACAAAATTAAAAAAAAAAAAATTCAGACAAAGACTTATTAGCAAGAAAAGATCTTGCTAAATACTGCCTGTGTCTAATAGTCTGAAGTTCAGGAGGATCCAGCACTGACAGAACCTCCTGACTGTTGTCCTTTATCAGCGCTTCAGAGCTGTGTATGTTTGAGTGAATAGTTGTAGCATTGTGTATGTGCGTGTGTGTGTCTGAGAGCATGATGTAGCAGAGCATTGTGTATGTGTGAGTGGATGGATGGATGTAACAGAGCTGTGTGTGAGAATGAATGATTATAGCAGAGCTGTGTGTTTATATGAAACCCTATTGTTCTGTTAAATATATTTTTTCCTTTTTTTAGATTACTTAATATGGGGTGCATCTTATAAAAAGGAACCTTCTCCAGATTAAGAAGAGAAGATATTCCCAGCCCTTTTAAGTCGCAAAGATAGTTTTTAAAGGTGCAGTGTGGCCTAAGTCATGGAGCAGTCCTTGACATTTATGCAGTATCACAATGACAACTGGTCACGCCCTCTGCTGATGCAAAGAGCAAAATTATTCAAGCCAGGAGCGGTCAGCCCAGATTCGGACCCTTTTAATTTTTTGTAATGCTCAAATCTTCCAGAATATAGAAACAACTTTTAAAATGATGCCAATTAACCTGAAAAGTGGTTCCCAGAGCCCCTCCGTGCTGCAGATTCACAGGCTGTTAGACTGTTTCCCCCTCTGCCTGATGTAATCTCAGAGCAGCAGAGGAAGTTTCAGCAAACGGTGGGAGAAGGAAAGTGCCCCTTGCACACTGCAACAGTCTGTGAAGCTGCATCACAAAGGGGCTCTGGTAACACACCCAGTAGCCTTTCAGACTCATTAACATAATTTTAAAAGTGAATTATAGAAGGAAGGAGGCCATAGATAACAGATTACCACTTCCACGGAGCCTCGATCTATGGGTAATGTCCCTGGTTTATTAAGACTGATTTCGATGGTAGATTTTCTATACCTTTTTCTAATTTCCTCAATATTTTTCAATTTCCAATTGTATAGAAAAAAAAGACTCTTGTTACCTGGTTGTCCTGCAAGATGCTGTGATCACCTTGGAAATAGGGAGGACTGGGGCAGCTCTCGGGTGCGTTTCTTTTGCCTGACCCATCTGGAATCGCAAACAAATTTTGGAGTTAAAAAAAAGTTGAAAACCAATTTGGGCATTTTAACCTTAAAGGGTTTGTCATGGAATGAAAAATATATTATATATGGCTGTGGGGGAAGGGGGGGGTATAAAATTAATAAACTGCTTATACCCCCTCCTCCTCTGGGGCTCCGGTTCAGCCGAAGTATCGCCCATGACGACCAGTCTGTAATTGTATACAGGCCGACCGTGGTACTGCCACCAAAACAGTGCACCGTTACAGCAGGAGATTCAGGCTCTAGCAGGCACGCTTGTGGTTGTGACATCACCGCTGGCCTCTATATACAGACCGGCCGTGACGAGCGACACTGTGTTAAACAGGAGCACAGAGAAAGGGGAGTATAGGAGGTTTAGTATTTTTTAAAAACCCCTACCCCAGCCATAAATGAAAAAATGTATTTATGGACCACCCCTTTAATTTGGGGGTATTTACATTCTATATGTATATATGTGTAGCGATAACCACTTAAAAACAGATTTAATAGGAACACCCATATTATACTTACCTAGATAAAAGTTTCTTGTTTACAGCTGGAAGCCACAGGTCATGTGACCCCAGGCAGCGGGATTCAGGGCTTCCTCTGGTGTCTAGTGTCCTGCTGGCTTCCTGTACTAGAAGGGGAACTTGAAGACAGTACTGTGAGCCCACCCCCTCCATCATTACCAATCCCATATAAGTGGTTGGAGTAAAATGTGGACACAGGAGTCATGTTGCTTGGGGTCGTGTGACCGGCAAACAGGAAACTTTATCAAGGAAAGTATAATATGAGTGACCTTTTAGGATCATATACCCAGTTTTATTATTTTATAGTCGCCAACCCCTTTAATAGACAATCCTTTCCCCCACGTTGTCTGTGATGTCTGTGCGTAAGGAGCAGATTTATCAGGGTTTGAAAACCGATTTGCTGGTATGGAGGGGCACAAAGGGAGCCGAGGAGAGGGCTGGCAAATGGCGTTCCTGCCCCCCGGCCTACAGCCAGCGTCCGTCAAGGCGCAGGTTATAGTGGACAGCGCACAATGTGCAGGCATATGATAAATCCCTCAATTATCTCTATCCGAAATAATCAAATAACCAATATAAATGAGACAGCAATACCTGGTTCAGCACATGGCACATCTTCACTGTTAGGGGGGATCTTCGCTCCCATTCTCTGACGATTCCGAGATGAACGCAAAACATTTTCCTCAGACTTCCGATTCTTTGATGGGATCCTCTTACTGGGCCTTTCTGTTGGATACACACAGACACTGATTAAACACTTGCATAATAGTGAGATGATGGGGGTATGCAGGTTCTCCAAGCTTCTCCTTACTTGGTGATGTGAGTGGCTTCCGGTTTCGATGGTTCTCCATGTCCTTGTGTTCTTCTAAATACTCCCATTCTTTGTAGAAATAGACATCCTGGCACATACAACGATACAATCATCACCCAGACACATCAGGGCAATTTACCTATAGCAAGTTACACCAGACGGTCTTCAACTTTCAAAATGTCTTAAAGGGATACAGTCACCTTTTCTTTATTTTTTTTTTATTATAATAAACAATTTCAATAATGTACAATAATCTAAAATCATTATACATGTTCCACACGTCTGGTGCGGGTGCATCGAGAGGGCTCCCAGGCTGAGCCCTCTCCATAGCCGGTGTTTGCTGCATGTTGCAGAAAAACACTTACCGGTAACACCTGCAATCAGTGCTTGAACCAATCATAGGTGTTATCCCGTCCATCGCCGCCACCAAAGCTGCCAGCGGCGCCCATGGTGAAGTTCGTCGCTCCCCGTGACGTCATCAGGGGGCATAGATTGGTCGCCATGAAAGCCTTGGGTCTTCCAAAGACCTGACGCTGTCTTGTTTTAATCCATTGATTACAATGTGTGATTCGCACATTGTAATGAATGAGGAGGAAAATCCCCATATACTGCCATACTGTAATATAGCAATATATGGTAGGATCAATCAGACAACCTAGGTTTAAAGTACTCTAGGGGAGCTAAATAATAGTAAAAATTATAAAAAAACTAAAAATTCTAATCAACCCCCTTTTTCCTAGAAGTCATATAAATAAACAGTAAAAATCATAAACATGTCAGGTATCGCCGTGTCCGAAAATGCCCGATCTATCAAAATACAATACGTTTTCAGTGCGTTTAACCCTGTAATGGAAAATAGCGCCCAGAGCTGAAAATGCCACTTTTTTTGCCATTTCGAAAAATATAAAAATTAAATAAAAAGCGATAAAAAGGTTGTACAGTCCTAAAAATGATAGCATTGAAAACGTCATCAAAACTCACCAAAAAATGGTGACGCCAGGCTATTTGGAAAGATCTTCGCTTATGGTTTACTGGGGAACACTTTTGAAATTCTAGGTGCCTAGAGGAGCTTTCTATAGAAATAAGATGCTCTGACTCTCTGTTGTGCCAAACACTTTCACATGTTGAGGCCTAGAAGCTGACAGCGCTGCTAAGTGCAATACTGGGAGTCCATCATACTGGATCAATATGAGGCCTGTCTTATTTTTCTTTACACCAGAATTCTAGCAGATTTTCCCAATATTCCCTATAATGTCCCGGCAGCGTCACCTCTCCAGTCACTGCTCGTGTGGGCGAGTTCTAGGATCTTCTGATCAGCTCTTCAGCACATAATCTGTAAGAAAAAGTAGAGTGGTGTAAAAACGATTACTGTACATGTCGTTTGCAATGTGATTTTTAGAGCCATCAGCTTCAGAAAGAAAGAAACACAGGAGAAAGCGAATGTAAGTAGGATTTCCGGGGTGCCAGTTCGGGGATTACACGTCGTCCATTTAATAAATAAATTTGATTTACCCGTATATACTCGAGTATAAGCCGACCCAAGTATAAGCCGAGGCCCCTAAGTTTACCACAAAAACCTGGTAAAACCTATATATTTTTTACTCGAGTATAAGCCGAGTTTGGGTTTTCAGCACATTTTTGTTTGCTGAAAAACTAGGCTTATACTCGAGTATATATGGTAATTTAATAAAAAGTGTCTGAGGTTACACATACAAAATATACCCAGGTCCTAATTATGGATGCATAGTGCAGATTAGAAGTCGCATTAACGCCTGTACAAGCACCATAGACAAACAAAATTAAAATGTGGTTACCCCTTTAAAATAGTTAGATACAGACAAATGTCCTCTCTGGCTCATCAGTATAAGCGTTCTGTCCAGATACATAAAAGGGATGTATCGATTGGTCAGCAAAATGTAAACCATAAAAACAAAGCTCACAATAAAATGGTACAAGTTTTTGTAATTTTCCACTGCATTCAGGTTATTTTTCCAGCTTCTTAGTAGGTTGCACTAAATATTAAAGGGCATCTCCAGCGACATGTTTACCCCTGCTGATTGGTGGGGGTCAAACAGATTACGGGAATGGGAGTCCGTTGTATCCCAGATGAACAGAGCTGGAACTATATTGTTTGTGTCAGTCTACACTGCTAGAACGGTTAGGCTACATTCACACTGCTGTTGCCCGACATGCCGTAGCATGGCAGGCACACAGTGGCAATGGGGAGAGGGGCGGGGGATGAGCGCCGCTTACTCTATCTTTCCGCCATTTGAACGGGCAGGCACCAGGCGTCCCTATGGAGAGGGCGTAGCACAATTTGTCCAACAATGATAAGCCCCGGTTTCACCCCACTAAACTACCAGCCCCCTCACCCATTTAACATATACAAAAATGATCTCCCAAAGTCAGCCAAATATGACTCTTCTCACCTTATTTCATATGAGAGGAGTCAAGTTTAGTGGCTGCACGGGAAGTGTCACTTCGGACTCCCCCTTCATCTGTTGTAACAAGCATTTTGTGTCATATTGAAGATAAGAATCTCGTCTTTCACATTATGGTTCTGTGAGTTACAGAACTGGACATTAAGGCAGTTAAATATAGGTGAGAACTGGATCTTCATCCGCAACTTGAATTTCCAACTTTGTATATAGCGAAGTATAACGCTGGTTCTGTAGCTAACACAACCATGTGATCTGAAAGTGGAGATTCAGGTCTTTAAGATGACACAAAGACCATGGGGGACATTAATCATAGAGGGTCTCAGGTTCGCCTATTTTTGCGCCTGGTTTGCTCTTCTTTTTGGCTCCTGATCTATGATGGATCTGGTTCTGGCTTAGTAAATGCACTTTGGAATTGTCGCATGTCCCATTCATTTGCGCCTAAATTAGCGCCAAATTTGGTGCAATTGTTAGATCTCATTTGGGAGCAATAATGAAAGGAGACTGAGAGAATGTGACAGAACGTTCAGGGCGTCATCTCTGCACAAAACCTATCATTGTGATGTAACTGCAGGAACTAAAAGTTACAGAGATGGAAAAAAAAATAATAATAATTCTTGCTGAAATGAGTCTTTTCTTTTTTTATTATAATTTACAGTAAATGGAGACTGATAATATTCTCAGATCTGTACAATAAGACAATAATCACTCCCAGAGATGATCCCATAGACAATGATGAAGTCGTTACTGGAGAAATTTTACATTTTAAAACTGCTCCGAAGTATTTTCCATGTTGCATAGAGGTGATTCTTCATTTGGGAACCTAAAATGTATGTTTTTAGTAATGAAAAGGGAAGTTTTTTGGAAGTGCACCTGCTCAGAGGAGGTGCATTTTCTGCGCCTATTTTGTGCCTTTTTAGGCGCAATTTTGTGATAGATCCCGTGCAAACATCTGTATAGGACGCACTCACTATGTCAGATAAGGCGCAGGGACTCAAAACCACTAAGTGCCGAACTTTGCAGTGCGCCAGAAAATGGCGCCAAATTAACAAGATGCGCCACATCTTTGCGCTAAAAGACGCTCAAAACAGTCTAACAGACTATGATTAATGTCCCCCTCTCAAAACCGGTCTTCCCAAAACCTTTATTTTCCAAGTGAGTTACACATCTGCAACTGCAACACTTGGCTTCTTCACTACCTCTCCTCTGACATCTCCGACATTATTATAGGATTTTTAACATCTCCATTGACACAGCTCATTATGCTACTATTCTAAACTCCTCTCAATTCCTCCGTTGGCCTCTAACAATGGTCCTCCACAGCCACCCACGGAGAGGGCTACTTGCTTGACTCTTCCATTCTGTCTTCAATCACTCCTGCAGTCCACAAGCCCGTACACCCACCAGGCATCTCAACATCTGGTCATCCGCAAACTCTCTGAGACTCTCTTCCCTTTCTCTACCATATCCCTAACCAAAGTCTCTAATGACCTACTGTCTGCCAAGGCAAGACACCGCTACTCTGCCCTTCTGGATCTGTCCTCTGCCTTTGACACAGTTGACCATTCTCTTCTGCTTCATACTTTGTTCCATTTATATCACCGCCCCAGCCCTCTCCCGGATCTCCTCATACCTCTCCATTAGTGTCTATCCCACTGATACTACCAATCCACACCATCTCCTCTCTATAGGCGCCCACAAGGTCCTGTCCTGGGACCTCTGTTCTTCTCCATGTAGACCTCTGGCCCATCTAAAACTTAACAAGGACAAAACAGAACTAATAATCTTTCCTAACACATCCCTCCCACCAGACCTAAAGGTCAGAATTTATGGCTCCACGCTATTTCTGGTCCCTAAAGCTAGTCATCTCTGACTCTGCCTTACCCTTTATGCCTCAGAGTACAAACAGTCATATGGAACAATAGGAGTGAGGGCCCTAATCACTAGAGCTTACAGTCTATGAGGATGAGGGGGTGACACAAGAGATTACAGTCTATGAGGATGAGGGGGTGACACAAGAGCTTACAGTCTATGAGGATGAGGGGGTGACACAAGAGCTTACAGTCTATGAGGATGAGGGGGTGACACGAGCTTACAGTCTATGAGGATGAGGGGGTGACACAAGAGCTTACAGTCTATGAGGATGAGGGGGCGACACAAAGCTTACAGTCTATGAGGATGAGGGGTGTACACAAGACTTACATTCTAGAGGATGAGGGGGTGACACAAGGCTTACAGTCTATGAGGATGAGGGGGTGAACCAAGAGCTTACAGTCTATGAGATAAGAGGGGTGACACAAGAGCTTACAGTCTGAGGATAAGGGGTGACACAAGAGCTTACAGTCTATGAGGATGAGGGGGTGACACAAGAGCTTACAGTCTATGAGGATGAAGGGTGACACAAGAGCTTACAGTCTATGAGGATAAGGGGGTGACACAAGAGCTTACAGTCTATGCGGATGAGGGGGTGACACAAGAGCTACAGTCATGAGGATGAGGGGATGACACATAGCTTACAGTCTATGAGGATAGGGGGGACACAAGAGCTTACAGTCTATGAGGATAGGGGGGTGACATATGTGGTATAAGAGCTTGTATCATGGTCCAGCCATTCTTTATAAGGGAATGCAGGGAAGCCTGGATCTTGGTGCCTTCCACCCCTGCCCCCTTCATTATCTATGAACCAATCAGCGGATACAGTACTGTACTGTCCACACAATCTGTCTACTCTGTTCTCATAGGATCTTCTGCTTCACTCCATTACAATCCCCTCTTCTCACAACCGTTTCCAGGACTTCCCCTGTGCTTCCCCAAATTCGGAACTCTCTACCAAACGTGTCAGTCTGTCCCTCACCTTACAAACCTTAAACTAACCTCAAACCCCATCTGTTTAGCATCACCTACAGTAGGGCCAGCGTTAGGGTTGGCAAACTGGGCTTTTGCCCAGGGCCCCCTGTCCTAAAGGGGCCTCCTGCATGTGGACTTTTGTGGCAGATGTTGTATTGCTCCTTTAATACCTCTTTGTAAATGCACTTGGTAAAATTAATTACATCTACCTACTGTCTATATATCTATTGTCTGTCTAGTTATCTATCTGTTATAATTTGTCTATTTCATATCTGCATATCGTGCTATCTAACCATTTATCCATCTAGCTTTTTGTCTATTTATCTTCTATCACCTAATTAGCTATCTATATATACAGGCAGTCCCCTACTTCAGACAACCCGTAGTTAAAAATGGACCTCTGGATTGGTAATTTATTGTACTTTAGTCTCAGGTTACAATGATCAGCTATAAACAGTTATCACAGGTGTCTGCAATTAAAGGAAACCTACCATCTTGGATTTACCTACTAAGGTACACTCTGTGTTAATTTTAGCTGATAAATGCCATTGTAGCCATTTTTAGGGCTAATCCTTTAGTGGCCGCTGCATTTCGGAAAAGTTTTATTGTTTGAGTGGCTGTTGCGTTTGCAAAATTTTATTGCGCTAATATGCAAATTTGAGAAAGAGGCCCTCTTCCGATTGCTCCTACTATGTCATCTAGCTGCGCACGCTCTCCACTCTGTATAGTCTCTCTATGCAGAACCTGCGGCTGCGTGTACTCTGCACTGAACTGGAGCTATTTAGCGCGCAGTAGCTGACTGGGGCGTGGAGTAGCCGCACCGTGTAGCCACAGCTTGGACTGCTCCACGCCCCAGTAGCCTCTTTCACAAATTTGCATATTAGCGCAATAAAACTTTTGCAAACGCAACAGCCACCGATGATTAGTGGTAAAAAGGCTACGACTCTACATAAAGAATTTATTTTGGGGCCCCACTTTTGCCCAGTGCCCCACCTTGTCTAAAACCGGTTTCTGACCTACACACAATAATGCACTGCCCCGCTCCTCGTGTCTCCACCTTCCCTCCCCTATAGATTGTGACCCCGCCCCCC
The DNA here is from genome assembly GCA_019512145.1 of Engystomops pustulosus. NCBI lineage: Eukaryota > Metazoa > Chordata > Amphibia > Anura > Leptodactylidae > Engystomops > Engystomops pustulosus. The sequence goes on from WNYA01000408.1 coordinate 165,499, forward strand.
ACTGGTAAGGACCTCCTTCCACTTGTTCCTAATCTCTGTAAGTTTTGTATTGTTCTTGTCTTTATGAAATGTATGTGAACCCCTTATTGACCATGGAATTACTGCTGCTCTATAAATAACAATGCTGGAAGAAGCCATACAGTATATTAGCATGATTGCGTAGAGAATGTTTCTGTCTGATTTTTCAGGTTGAAACTTGAAGATATCAAAGTTGAAGTAAGATCCATGATGATGATAGAGGAAATGTTTGGAAGGAGTAATATGCTTTGTGAACACGGGGAATTGGCCTAGGTGAGTGGTAAGCAGTCTGTACTGGATGCCTCCGTCTACCTTCTCTGGATTATCTCCAGTATCTGCGTCATCTCCCAGTCATTATACTGTGGTGTATTCGTATATGTTCACTGATGTGTTGCATCTCCCGCAGATATCCTTACAAGAAATGTATTGGAGAACTCTTCCAGTCGTCAGTATTTGCAGGATCACAATGGGCAATCATCAGGTAGATATGGAAGGTCTCTAATAAGCACGTGTTGTGTGATAACTGTGCGCTCTGATACTTCTGCTCTTGTAGAGGAAGACCAGATTGCCTTTATGTGTATGTATGGAGGAGATGATGAGACACAATGAAAGAAAGACCAAATCACACGGAGGATAAAAACAGCCCAAGTGAGTAAAAGTCATTCACTATGAAAAGATTTTCTTCTTTGCTTTACCTTTTTATAACGTCCGCCATGTTCATTTTCCCAGCGTCGACAAGGAACCCATTTCATATGTTTATATTTTAGGCTCCTGACTAATGTACCTTCAGGATGGCTGCTGGTTTACAGGGAACCTGGCAATAGGAAGGGCATTTTTACATAATGACGGGTTTGCAGTAGCCTCTGGCAGGTGGATTTAAAAAAAATGCCCTTGTCGGTATCCTGAATAATTCTACTACTTTTAATTTTGCTCTTTAACATTATTGCTCCCTGCCCAGTGTACGTGAGTCCCAGGGAGGGCAGTTTATATGGCACAAGTTGTTTTTCTTCTCAATGCCTCTCTCACCTATGCCCCCCCCCCCTCAGCGTCTTTTGCTTCATCCCCCATTAATCACCTCGCTGCTAGCAATTCAATATACTGCCCCCCCCCCCCTCTCCCTGGGACTCCCACACCCTGCTGGCGGAGCATGGTAAAGAAAGCAATAAAAAGCAGAGGAATTATTTATATATATGACAAAGGTAATTTTGATATCAACATGCCAGAGGCTATTGGAACCTGTCACTAGGTAAAAATTACCTTTTTGATGACAGGTTCTCTTAATATACAGTGTATTAGGATAGAGGAAAAAGATTCAAGGTGGGGGCAATTACAAATATGCAGCAATAAAACCTTTCAAAAGGAAAAAAACTTTCTTTATTTCTTTAGGAATGAAAACTTTAAAGAAAATGCTGAATTATACTTACACTATGTTCAAACAGCAGTACATACACACAAAGGGGTTAATTCCCCACTACTGGTAGGAACAGATGCCAAAATTAAACTAATTACCAGCTTTAGTTGTACCTACCGCGAGTCTCTCCTAAACGTGTGTAAAAAAAAAAAAAAAAAAGAGATGAAAATCTGCACAATAAAGAAAGAATGCATTTTAATATCGGTGGGGGGGGTTGGTTTGTATTCTGCTCTGTTGCTTGGACTACAGGAAAGAAGATAGCATACATATAATTCTCTCTTCTTTTCCTGGTCGTGCTATGCAACAGTACAACACATAATACAGTAACGCCACAATTAAATGGTGGTTTAACAGTCCCACTTGGACAAAAGTGGCCTCCTCTGTGGCCCTCCCACCCGGCCGCTAATGATTGATGAGAAGGTCATCCCTGCCCAGATGCCCACCACAGGTTCTCTCTACTGGAAATATTCCTCTTTTCTGCCCATGAAGCTGCTAATTCCTTATGGAGTCATGCCTTCAATACTGGAACATAATGAGATTGTCTCTCTAAACCATCTCACCAATTTGGCTTTCTTGTTTGCTGGTGGCCACCTAGTGGTCATCTATTTCAAGTCGATTCTGGTTACTCAGTCTGTGTGGCACTTGCTGAACTCCTATTCGGTTCCCATTCATTGCAGATATAGGCTTCCACTTTTCCATTATCGGCCTGTTATCGGGGCTGTAACAGGGCTTGAAACGCTGCCTTCAGTTCCAGAAGATTGGGGAGAAAGTCCTCTCTCCTGGTAGTTTTAATACCCCTAGTCCTCTGACCCATTGGGGCATATTTCCTTACCCGGTCCTGTTCGCGTCTCCCCGATCCGGACTTTCCGACGAGGATGAAGTCTGGTGCAATTCACCGAGATCGTGCGCCCCAGAACCTGCCATGTGTCGCTTCCTCCTTCCGCTGAGGTCCGCCGGAGTCCACCTTCTTCTCCCCGTTGTATGTGAGTGCATGGCTTGCGACCCAATTTTGACATGTTAAATCCCGCGCTTGTCCGAATCCGTCGGATCATCCGACGGCCCACCCCCTGTCGCGTGCGCAAAAGCCCTTCTAAATGCGTGCACATCGGAAATCGTCTGTAGTGGCGGTCCGTGACTCTTAGTAAATGAGCCCCATTGTGTTGCCACTCCAACCTCTTTGAGGCACTGTTCTGGTCAAAAGTTATCCACACGTGTGGTTTTCATTGACTTCCCATTTTCTGCACTCGCCTACTAGGAAGAGATTTCATGTCTCGTGGAAAGAATTATCATCTTCTGCAGATTGTTCAATGATGGTTCCAGATTCAAGAAGCTCTTGCTGGAACGTTCTCATATGGCCCCCGGCCTACTGGAAAGCCCTTTACTGGCGGAGGGCATGGAGCCTAGTACCTTCATAATGATATGTAGACTCACCAACCTCTATGTCACATTCTCTCACTGCTCGGTGGTCTCTTCTGAGATTGCAATTAACATCTGTTGGAATCGAGATGCACCCAAAATTGGAACTTCTGGCTGGGAACAAGATTGGATTTCCTTTTGTATATTAGACACTGGGGGAGACTAAAAAACCCAACCACCAGCTGAATAGATCATCACGTAAGTGTTCCTTTCACAGTCCAGTGGTGGGATTATAGTAACTCTGTAGCCTGAGTACGATTGCCATTGCTGTCACTATTTTCATGAAAATCCAGGGAGCCATGGCCATCCCGAATGTTAGGCATCTTTGATTGCTGATGTTTCATTCCACTTCTTCCATCATAGCTGATCTTGTGCTCTTCAACACAATCTTGTTTTTTCATATAGCAGGCGCCTCGCGTTGCGCCCCATGTATACCTCTATAGCAGGCGCCTCGCGTTGCGCCCCATGTATACCTCTATAGCAAGTAGATCTCCTGAAGTTTGTTGAGTGATGTCAATCACATGTGAGGAGGCAGAGAGAGCTTGACAACATACTGGAAGTGGTTTATTAGGTAAATTTCTGATGCCGGGTTCCCTTAAACGGTGGGGTCCCTGCGCACAGTCAGGATCTGCAGGCGTTTTTTAAAATAATCTCTATACAGCGTCAGCATATTCTGTAGCGCTTCAGATTCTGGGGAAAACTTACAAATATAATATTACATCACAAAGTAATAACAGTCATATAAAACAATAGGAGTGAGGGTCCTGATCACAAGAGCTTACAGTCTATTAGGATGAGGGGGTGACACAAGAGCTTACAGGTTATGAGGATGAGGGGGTGACACAAGAGCTTACAGTCTATGAGGATGAGGGGGTGACACAAGAGCTTACAGTCTATGAGGATGAGGAGGTG
>WNYA01000409.1:0-168713 GCA_019512145.1 Engystomops pustulosus
ATAGATAGATAGAAGGATAGATACAGATAGAAATGAGATGGCTACCAGTGACTTCTCATGTTTGTTACATTGTATCTCCCCTCCCCCAGCATGCTTTGAACCATATGAAGGTGGCCTACATGCCTCCCATACAGGACATTGGGCCGGATCCCCTCCAGGTCCAGTTTGAGTTCTCTGTCAGTGACCAGCATGGCGGACGTCTGACCGGCCTCATCTTCAACATAACAGTCATTCCAGTGGACGATCAACCACCCAAGGTCAGGCTTAAACACTTCTATAGAGGTAATCGTTCTCACAGCTGAGGGTTTGTTACAGCTGCATCCATTGTAAGAAGATAAACTCCTCAGGAGAATAAATATCTTTCCTGTGCTGATTGTTTGTTACAATGTATCAGGGCAGGTAACATGAACCAGCGTTCAGGATGTTTAGCTGACAATTTTATATTTCAGATTTCCACCTACCCTGTGAGGACGGAGGAGGGAGCGAGTAGCCTCATTACTGGGGAAAGTCTTGTCTTATCTGATGAAGACACAAAAAGTGAAAATCTGAGAATCGTCCTTAAATCTGCACCCCGACACGGGAACGTGGAGCTCCATGGTCTTCCAATAACTGAGGGGAAAACATTCAGTCTGGAGGAACTAAGAACCTACAAAGTCCGGTACGAGACCAGCGGAAAGAAAGAGGCGAGCAAAGGGGAAGCGGGGAGCAACATCACTGCCCTGTACCCCTAAGTGTCAGCCTGTCCCTGTCCTGTCCCCCCAAGTGTCAGCGTGTCCCTGTCCTGTCCCCCAAGTGTCAGCGTGTCCCTGTCCTGTCCCCCAAGTGTCAGCGTGTCCCTGTCCTGTCCCCCAAGTGTCAGCGTGTCCCTGTCCTGTCCCCCAAGTGTCAGCGTGTCCCTGTCCTGTCCCAAGTGTCAGCGTGTCCCTGTCCTGTCCCCCAAGTGTCAGCGTGTCCCTGTCCTGTCCCCCCAAGTGTCAGCGTGTCCCTGTCCTGTCCCCCCAAGTGTCAGCGTGTCCCTGTCCCCCCAAGTGTCAGCGTGTCCCTGTCCTGTCCCCCAAGTGCTACCCCTCATATTATACCACCCTCACCCCAGCCAGGCTGACCCCCTAAACTGCTCTCTGCAGCGGGTAACTGCCCCCCCTGATGGTGGTGCTGCTGAGCAAGAGGTACTACCAACTATCACCTCAAGGGTCATGGAGCCTATTAGCCCCCCCCTCATATCATTCCCCCATTAGCTCCCATATTGTAACCCTCTGCAGCTCCTCCTCTATTATTACCACCGTATGCTCCCAGCAGTCAGATCATATACCACTGAAATGAACCTACTATCAAAATCCCTTATTACTAACCAGGGGCCTGTACCCCTCCTCTGTGTGCTGAAACTTCAACACCAAGTGGGGGGGGGGTGTGGTGGCTCCAGCACAGTGAACACGCCTGTGAAGCTGCAGCACGGAGGGGGCTCTGGCAACCTCCCCAGTAGACTTGTGGGCTCATTAGCCTAATTTTAAAAGTTGATTTTTAGAAGGGAGGAGGCCATGGATAACAAACATAAGAAGATGAATATAGTCGCTGTGCCTGGATCTATGAGTAATGGCTCCAGTTTATCTGGATGGATTTTGATGGGAGATCATATCGCACAGTGGGAGGGAAGATTTCCTTTAAAATAAAAAGTAAAAACACCACCTATACCTACCCCAACTCAACACACCTCTCCCTGTTCCCCTGCAGCAGCTGCGCGGCGATCCGTGCTCCTTGCTGTATGTAGCAGTGAAGGCGCAGACATCAAATAACATCATATCTGACAGCTCTTTACACACAGAGCAGCACAGAGGTAACGCAGACACATGGCGGCTCTCTGCATTATCATTGTATCCAACTGTGTCAGTCTCCGGAGGACCTGTTGTTAGTAGCAGCAGGACTGTGAATATGGAGTTATATAAAGGGATTGTAGGATTTCGAAGTGCACTGGGGGCGTGTCCTCACACTGCTTTGCTTTGTGCTGTCTGAAGTCAGTGTTAGGTATTGTCCCTAGAGAGATGTGTAATCAAACCTTCTATGTGTTGGTAGCAGCAGGACTGTGAATTATGGATTTATATTTCAGGATTCTCCAAATGCTCTGGGGGGGTGTGCTCACATTGCTGTGCTCTGTGTTCTATGTAGACCACATATTGGGTATTTTTTCTGGAGAGCTGTGTTACTGTACTGACTGTGTCCTTGGTATCAGCAAAACCAATGCATTTGGATAATCTACAATCCTGGAATATGAATTCATATTTCACAGTCCTGCTGCTACTAACAACAAAAGTCTGATTAGACAGTTTTCCAGGGACAATGCATAACAATGGCGGCAGAAAGCACAGAGCACAACAGTGTAAGAACATACCTCCAGTGGACTTGGAGAAGCTACAATCCACATTTCACAGTCCTGCTGCTACTAATAACATACACAGGAATGGTCATACTAGAAGTTTCTTGGTCTGGATCATGGAATGTGTTGGACATGTCTACCAACCTCATGCCCCTCCATATACATGACATGCATGTCTTCCAAGCCCACGTAGTGCTGATGGGTTATTGGGGGGTGACTGCAGGAATTGTAAGACAAGCAATAATCAGACAGGTCTCATGTGCTGCAGAATAGACTTATATAGAGCTTTGTCTTCAGATATCACTGACCTCTGCCTGAACTACATAACTCAATTGTATCATCAGACATAAGACACATGGCCCAAAGTTGTGTCCTGCAGATACAAAGTAACAACCAGGAGTCACATCACAATACAACATGCACTGAAATAGTGAGTGCAGCTCTGATGTTTAACCCGAGGGCTAGGGGTAGAGGACGAGGGCGTGGACGTCCAACTACTGCAGGGGTCAGAGGCCGTGGTCCTGGGCGGGGTGAGACACCACCTGCTGATGAGGGAGCAGGGGAACGCCGCAGAGCTACACTCCCTAGGTTCATGTCTGAAGTTACTGGGACTCGTGGTAGAGCACTGTTGAGGCCAGAACAGTGCGAACAGGTGATGTCGTGGATTGCGGACAATGCTTCTAGCCATTTGTCCACCTACTTTTCCCGATGTGCCGTCCCAGCCCTGCACAAGCACGTGTCAGAGAACATCATCCGTGCCCTGACCAACGCCGTTTCTGACAAGGTCCACCTGACCACGGACACGTGGACGAGTGCTGCCGGGCAGGGCCACTATATGCCGCTGACAGCACATTGGGTTAACTTGGTGGAGGCTGGGACCGAGTCTGACCCTGGGGCTGGTCATATACTGCCAACGCCAAGGATTGCGGGGCCTACCTCGGTCCAGGTCTCAAGGGCCTACTATGCCTCCTCCTCCTCCCACCCCTCCTCCACCTCCTCCTCTGAATTACCATCCGTGGGCATGGCGCCATCAGTCGGTAGCTCTAGGCACAGCAGCAGTGCCATCGCTAAGCGACAGCAGGCGGTGCTCAAACTGCTGAGCCTAGGCGATAAAAGGCACACCGCCCAAGAACTATTACAGGGCATCACGGCGCAGACTGATCTGTGGCTGGCACCGCTGAACCTGAAGCCAGGCATGGTTGTGTGTGACAACGGCCGTAACCTGGTGGCGGCTCTGCAACTCGGCAGACTGACACATGTGCCATGTCTGGCCCATGTGTTAAATCTCTTAGTTCAGCATTTCCTCAAGACATACCCCAATCTGTCTGATTTGCTCACGAAGGTGCTGGTGGCGGCTCTGCAACTCGGCAGACTGACACATGTGCCATGCCTGACCCATGTGTTAAATCTCATAGTTCAGCGTTTCCTCAAGAGATACCCCAATCTGTCTGATTTGCTCACGAAGGTGCGCCGCATCTGTGCGCATTTCAGGAAGTCCAGCACAGATGCTGCCACTCTCAGGGCAGCGCAGCGCCGCCTCCAACTGCCCGCTCACCGACTGTTGTGCGACGTGCCCACGAGGTGGAATTCAACATTAACCATGTTATCCAGAGTTTACCAGCAGCGCAGAGCGATTGTAGACTGCCAGATGTCAACTTCCACCAGAACTGGTAGTCAGGTCAGTCAGCTTCCTACTACTAGTTCACTGCCTCCATACATCGTCCCCTTATCAAACGAGATTCTGTCAGGCAGAATTTTCAGGTGTTTCACCAGATACATAGTGGAACTCGGCCCATCTGTCGCCGCCATGCTGGAGACCTGAAGTTGCAATAATAGCAGCGCAATATGAATGCCCCATACTGTCGCTCTTAATCATGGAAGTCGTCTCCATGGCTGCCTCCACATGTCGTCCCCTTATCAAAAGAGCTGTGTCAGGCTCATTTTTCGGGTGTTTCACCAGATACGTTATGGAACTTGGTCACTATGTTGCCACTATGCTGTGTTATCGACTAAATATACCGTCAACCTTTTGTTCACATAGGAAATCATTTCACCTCCTTTGGTGAAACCTGAGTCCATTTAGGGTATGTCGCCATGAGACTCTCTAGCCTGCCACTGCTGCCGCTGCCTCTGCATGCCGTCCCCTATAGTGTCAGGGTCAACCAGCAGCAGAATAGTGAGTGCAGCTCTGGGGTATAATACAGGATGTAACTCAGGATCAGTACAGGATAAGTAATGTCATGTATGTACACAGTGACTGCACCAGCAGCAGAATAGTGAGTGCAGCTCTGGAGCATATTTTCAGCAACCTCTCAACTGTATGATATATAAAGTCTTTCCTCTCTATAGACATGTGTTGTATTGTGGTTGGTTATGACCTGGTGCGGATGCATGTGGTGCGCTGTACATGGTGCTCCGGTGTTAGCGTGACTGCAGGTCATGGGGTAACGCTACATGAGTTGTCAGGTCTTCCTGCGGGGAAGCTGAGGTAATGGGGACAGGACTCCTCCGCTCTTCCTGATTATTACATGAACAATATACATGTGTATGAGGAGTCAGACAATGCAGGGAAACCGCCAGACAGGTGATGAAAAGGAGACCCGGCCGTCACACGACACCAGCACCAGCACCACTGATGTCAGCATGTAATGTACTGAGAGGAGACTGGAGACATAGAGAGAGATAGGAGATAGATAGATATGAGATGGATAGATAGATAGATATGAGATAGATAGGAGATAGATAGATAGATAGATAGGAGATAGATAGATAGATAGGAGATAGATAGATAGATAGATAGGAGATAGATAGATATGAGATGGATAGATAGATAGATAGATATGAGATAGATAGATAGATAGAAGATATATATGAGATAGATAGATAGGAGATAGATAGGAGATAGATAGATAGATATGAGATAGGAGATATATATGAGATAGATAGATAGGAGATAGATAGATAGGAGATAGATAGGAGATAGATAGATATGAGATAGATAGATAGATAGATAGATAGGAGATAGATAGATAGATAGATAGATAGGAGATAGATAGATAGTCATGCTCTTTTACATGACTCCCCCTTACATTGTTCTCCCCAGGAATGGATATTTGGGCGCTGTAGAGGGGTCTGTGTAGTGCGGATCCTCCAGAATATTCTGTGGTGTTTTCCTGAATATGAATCATCTCTCGCTCACATTAATATTCAGCCGCCAAGACTCTCGTTTTACATTTAATTAGTCCCTAAAGGTGAAAAGCAAATTATTTAATTAAAATGAGTGTAAACCAGACATCATCTCCTGTGCGGAGGTATCAGAGGAGAGCCGGGGGGTCCGTCCCCATGAGCGGCGGAGAGAGACCCCAGCCTTGTGCTGCACCATCCTCATACATAACAATTCGGATACCCTCTGCCTTCTCCCACCCCGATCACCAGGGGATGGGGCAGATCACAGGACTAACGAGCGCTCTGAGGAATACATGATCGGTCTATGATCATCGCACTACAGTTTTCTTAAAGTGTAGGTCAAAAATACTCCAGTTAAAGGGAACCTGTCAGCAGGTGTGACCATGTAGACTGCAGCCAGTGTTATGTATTCTCCCTGGAGAGATGTGTAATCTGACCTTTGTGTGTGTTGTTAGTAGCAGCAGGACTGTCAGATATGGATTTATATTCCTGGTTCATATGGAATATTTTCCCTCTTACCAAAGGGTCAGGATGATTTTGCACCCACAATTATTGTACATTTTGCCCAATTTTCCATTTTGGTTGGGGGATACAGGGTTAAAACTGATTAGATACATAGTGAATGAAGAGTCTTTGGGACAAGGGAAAACTTTCCATTCCAACTTTTTATTTCCTAGTATTTGCAATTCATCTAAAACACATTGGAGAAAATATGGGGAATATTATGATTCCATTTTTTCTGTTGGAATGTGATTCTCCCGGGGCCCCTCCTTACAGAAATGGGGTTGGTTTAAAAAACTATTGGGGATCGAAGGTTCTATTGCTTCCACTACAGCAGAATTATCGATTACAGGCGGTCTCCTACTTAAGGACACCCGACTTACAGACGACCCCTAGTTACAGACTGACCCCTCTGCCCCTTGTGACCTCTGGTGACCTCTCTGGATGTTACTATAGTCTCAGGCTGCAATAATCAGCTGTAAGGTGTCTGTAATGAAGATTTATTGATAATCCTTGGTCCAATTACAGCAAAAAATGTTAAAAATCCAATTGTCACTGGGACAAAATAAAATTTGTCTGGATCTACAATTATAAAATATACAGTTTCGACTTACATACAAATTCAACTTAAGAACAAACCTATGGAACCTATTTTGTACGTAACCTGGGGACGACCTGTACTGGGATTTTTGTCTATGGAGGGTTCTCACTATCGGAAGGTCTGATATATGGAGCACAAGTCGTTGAGAACAGTAACTATCGCTTTTTGAGAAAGATTAATAATTACTAACAAATCTATGACTCATCTGTGAAGGAACAGGGGGCAATGGGGGGCAGTGGGGGGGGCAATGGGGGCAGTGGGGGGGCAGTGGGGGGCAATGAGAGGCAGTGGGGGGCAGTGGGGAGCAATGGGGGAAGGAAGTTCTGCAATATATAGGATATTATAATATGTAACGGAATGTTTACAGAATGTGTGTTTACAATGTATCCCATTACTTTTGATACTGTTTTATATTTTGGATACATAAAATAAATAAATATAAGGAGGGGGAGGGTCTCACTACCTGTGAATATGTTGTGTGTGTATATAGAGAGAGAGTCTGCAGCCAGGATGACTAATAACTCTATTAATAGTGACATGTGGGCGGGGCATCCCTGGTCTCTGGCTCCACCTCCTGTAGGTATCCGTGCTGTGGACAATGTAATTATTCTGTAATCATATTACCCGTCCCTAATATTCAGGGATTGTCACATCTGATTCTCGACATAAGATACAATGTGAAATTATTAATGATGTCAGACAGAAGTAATCACTCCAGATATTTCACATCGCATGAGCCTGCACCTCCCCCACCCTCCCTATATACCTGAAACAGTTAGTAGTGTGTTAGTAGCAGCAGGACTGTGAGATATGGATTTATATTCCAGGATTGTGGCTTCTCCAGGTGCATTGTGGGCGTGTCCTCACACTGCTGTGCTCTTAGGGTTGTGCACTAAAGTAATCAAAGTTACTGCAAGGATTCTGTAGCTGTCACTCAGAGCAGGAGGGGTGGGCTGTGGAGCAGTTTGGGTCAGGGAGCACAGAACACAGCAGTGTGAGGACATGTCCCCAGTGCACTTGGAGAAGCTACAATCCTGGAATATAAATCGATATATGTGACAGTACCGCTGCTACTAACACAATACACATAAAGGTCTGATTACACATCTCTCCCAGGGACAATTGCTGTTCAATGTTCTATAAGTATAAAAGTAAAAGTCTATTATTAATTCTTAGAACTTTTTATCATAGAATGAAATATTACAGAAGAGTGGAGAGTGACCTATGACCCGTGTAGGGGTCAGTACTGTATTCACATAACTGTTTGTGCATCCATCTATGAAGGTGACTGTAATGTGTGAACAGTCGTCTATTGATCCAGGGGAGGGTCCTCAGGGTGCACCCCCTCCCCCCCTACAGGTCACCGGAGGCTTCTGATGCTTATTTGTTTGCATTGTGGCCTCATATAACTCTTCTACTGTATGCGAGACCACCACAGACATGGCCGGACCACCGCTGTCACCAAGGGATTAAATATGAGGGATTATCTAGGGGCAAAATATGTCAATGATTTGGGGTACAGAAACGTGTTCAGGTCCAGTGGTTTCCTTAATAATACCAACTACAGAGCCAACAATTCCTCCATAACAATGTTATCATGCCCCAATAATAATGTATTATTACAGTGCCCCCATAATGATAAGTTACAGTGCCCCCATAATGATAAGTTACTGGGCCCCATAATGATAAGTTACTGTGCCCCCATAATGATAAGATACAGTGCCCCCATAATGATAAGATACAGTGCCCCCATAATGATAAGATACAGTGCCCCCATAATGAAATTACTGTGCCCCCCATAATGATAAGTTTACAGTGCCCCCATAATGTATAAGTTATAGTGCCCCATAATGATAAGTTATAGTGCCTCCATAATGTAAGTTATAGTGCCCCATAATGTTAGTTACAGTTGCCCCCATAATGATAAGTTACTTGCCCCCCTAATGATAAGTTACTGTGCCCCATAATGATACGTTACAGTGCCCCCATAATGATAAGTTACAGTTCCCCATAATGATAAGTTACAGTTCCCCATAATGATAAGTTACTGTGCCCCCATAATGATAAGTTACTGTGCCCCATATGATACGTTACTGTCCCCATAATGATACTTTACAGTGCCCCCATAATATAAGATACAGTGCCCCCAAATGATAAGTTACTGTTCCCCCATAATGATAAGTTACCTGTGCCCCCCTAATGATAAGTTACAGTGCCCCCATAATATAAGTTACGTGTCCCCCATAATGATTAGTTACTGTGCCCCCATATGGTAAGTTACGAGCCCCCAAATGAAAGTTATAGTGCCCCATAATGATAAGTTACAGTGCCCCATAATATAAGTTAAGTCCCCTAATGATAGTTACTGTGCCCCCATAATGATAAGATACAGTGCCCCCATAATGATAAGATACAGTGCCCCCATAATAAGTCATAGTGCTCCCATAATGATAAGTTACATTGCCCCATAATGATAAGTTACTGTGCCCCCATAATCATAAGTTACATTGCCCCCATAATAAGTTATAGTGCCCCCATATGATAACTACATTGCCCCCACTAATGATATGTTCAGTCGCCCCATAATGATAAATTACAGTGCCCCCATAATAAGTCATAGGGCTCCCATAATGATAAGTTATAGTGCCCGCATAATGATAAGATACAGTGCCCCCATAATGATAAGTTACAGTGCCCCCATAATGATAAGATACAGTGCCCCCATAATGATAAGTTACAGTGCCCCCATAATGATAAGTTACAGTGCCCCCATAATGATAAGTTACATTGCCCCATATGAAATACATGCCCCCATAATGAAAGATACAGTGTGCCCCATAATGATAAGTACAGCCCCATAATGATAAGTATGCCCCATAATGATAAGCTGCATATGATATCTGTGCCCCAATAAGTAATAACATTGAAAGACCTTGCACCATCAGTCCTAGTCACAATGACCTCATATTAATAGTGTTAAGGGACCCCAATAACAAATAAGTCACAATGACCCCACAGGCCCCCAGTTTCACAGCCCCCAGGACCCTTCTATTATTCAGTCACAATCCCAACAATAACAATGGCACAGATATCCTCTGAGTAACTAAAGCAAAAAGCAGAGGAACCAAATGAAGGAATGGGGGGGGGGAACAGGTTGAGTAAACTGACATTGGGGTCTTTGGTTCCAGCGCTGCCCCCGCCCGATGCCAGTTGTAGCCAAAATTTAGCTTCTTGGCCCTAGACCCCTCAGATACAGCAGGTCATCCGCGACCCCTGTCAATACCCATATGCTGCACCAATGCTGACAACTTGTGCCCCCTGCCCCTGACAGGTGCCTTGTAAACCTCCCGGTGACACCCCTGATTGTCCCAAACAGTGCCCCCCCCCCCTCCAGGAAGCCTGAAAGCTACATTGTATCTACTGATGGGGAGAAAATCAGGACCATAGGGACATAACTGGATCCTGACTTCCTTGTGATGCCCAATTACTCCAGTGTGGTGCTGTAGGGAGATTGCTCATATCGCCTGATCATATGCGATCCTCATCCGATCGTTGAAGTTCAATGGGGAAAATTATCACATGTATTATTCAGCTGGAATATAAGGACGGGCGTCAGGACGAGCTCAGCCTGGAATGTTATGGGGCGAGGCAGTGATGGGGAGGACCCCCATCATCAGGGACCCCTATCTGCCCTCCGATTGTGTGACCCTCCCTCAGTACCAGAGATCTCCTCCCGTCTGCAATTTTTATGTTTTTCTGCTGGAAATTCACGTCTAATAATAACTACTTGAGAAATAGTAAAAACACATGTCCAGCCCAAAACTGAGCCGCCAGTTATAGGGATCACTCCCAGGGCGAGGACTGCGGGAGCGGCTATCTACACCCTATCACTGCATCCTGGTCAGCAGGGCGCTCTTACTACATGGATTAGCAAGAGTACAACCATTAAGGGATTGGAGGAAACTGTCACATGTGGAGTTCTCATTGAGGAAGTGCAGCTTAAAGTGCATTTAAATGCCTGTCCTCACACTGCTGTGCCTGTGCCCTGTGCCCAGTTCATCTCTTCTGCTCTCATTGTTATTCAACAAGAATCCTGGAAGCTGTTTTATTCTACCTTTGTGGAGTTGTGTAGTAGCAGCAGGACTGTGAAATATGGATTAATCGTCCAGCATTGAGAGTTCTGATACGTTTACCTGCACTTATACATGTGTAACAGTCTGAATTCAGGATACAACTGTAGCAAACACCTCAGCAGTGGAAGTATTAGGATAGAAATACTATTAGGCGACAGCAAGCAGAGGACTTGATCATTGGATATACATTGTAATTGATGTAATGGATGATACATATTGTTACACTTCTGTTTAACCCCTCGGTGCAGTCAGAGGTCATGTGACCCTCCCCCGGGTTATTGTCAGTGAGTTATGATCATCCAGTCGTGCCAGAGCCCCCCCCCCCCCCACCCCCCCCCCTTGCCTCAGGCGGCACTTTCTGTTTCTGCCCTACATAGCGGGGCGCGCTCCCATCCCCTCACATCTGCTGCGACGTATGCTGAGCGCCGCTCTCGAGACACTTCCTGCGCTGCCTGGGGCTCAGCTGCTGCAGACCCTCCCCGTTCCCCCCAATCTATAGGGACACAAGGACTGATAAAGTTGTTAACAATAACCCCTTCTGGCATCGGGATGTACATTTACATGTTGGGAGCTTCTGTGCATTGATGGAGCTGCAGCTGTAGAGACGCAACTGATACACTGCAACGACACTGAGCAGCATCTAAAGGATTTTATGAAGGCGCTAGGTCTAGTGATGGCTTATTCAAGATGCCAGGTGTGGTGGCTTCAAGGATATGGATAGGAAGAGGGAGCTGCTGGAGCTAATAGTAAGTTTCTATTCTATTGTATCAGTACAAGCCAATACATCTCTATTATGTCCTATATGATCCTGCTGCACTTCTGAGTGATAGAGGAGAGACCAGACAGAGGCTTCTGGAGATAAATAGGAAGTTTCTATCTCACCCACAACGTGCTTTATTTGCATCAGTACAGGTCGTACTGCTCTATAATGACCTATATTATCCCGTTGATTTTTCTGATTCAAGAGAGAGAGAAACAGAGGCACAGGCAGTGGTAGGTTTTCTACATCACCCTTACTACTTTATTCTCATCTGTACAGCTGGGAGATAAATAGGATGTTTCTATCTTACCCAAAGTGCTTATTCTCATCAGAGCAGGTCAGTGCTTCTCCCTTAATGTTCTTTTGGCCCTAGTGATGATTGTGATGAAGTGAAGAGACAGTGACAGTGGGTGCTTTAGATCATTAGTAAGTTTCTATCTCACCCAGGTGGCTTTATCCCATCATAGAGCAGAAGAGTTCTTCTCTGTAATGTTCTTTTCTAACTGATGTGACACAAGAAAAGAGACAGTGATCGGGCTGCTGTAGATAATAGTAAGTTTTCTATCTAACCCCAATGCTTTATTCCCATCAGTAGAGGTGAGTACTTCTTTATAATGTACTAATATGATCTGCCAATGCTTCTGAGTGAAGGAGAAGAGAGAAACAGAGGCACAGGCAATTCTGCGCTCATTGTAGGTTTTCTACAATCACCCTAATTACTGTATTCTCATTAGCACAGTGTTTGTTTTTATCTCACCCCAAGTGCTTAATCCATCAGAGCATTCAGTTTCTCTATAATGTTATTTTTGACCCTCATAGCAGATAGTCTCCTACCAGCAGCTCAGAGAAAACTGAGAATTAGAGATAGAGGCTGCGGATGTGAAAACTGCTAAATATTGCAGAATTCAGACACCTATAATGAGCGTCTGTAGTGTTAGACCCTCATGTACAGACACTGGAGAAATGTAACCCATCTCTGCTATACATGCCCCTGGCATCTGATGGGCACAGCTTGGGGGTCCCCGGATACTTTAGATCACTTGCGCTTGGGCTCACGATCGTGGCTGAAGTCACCCCAGTTAATGGAGGCAGAAGCGTAGAGCGTCCCCGGAGCAAGAGCTCGCGCCTCAGGAACCCGAGATCAGGGAATGACTGCAGACAAGAAGTAACTGGGGCCAAGGGAGGAGGAAGAGAACGTATAGAGCAGTGATGGCAACCTTTAGACACTGAGTGCCCAAACACAACAAAGAACCACTTATTTATACACAACAGTCCAAATTTAATTGGGTGATTTACTCCCTTCTCTGTCACAGTTTTCATTGATACCTACACACCCTGAGGACACCAATAAAGCAGAAAATAGTGCCAGGTACTGCTGTCATCTTAAAATACCTCTGTGCACAGCAGTGCCTGGACTGTCTGGGACTGCAGGAAGATACCTGGAGTCATCTCTGGTGATGGCCTGAGTGCCCACAAGAAGGGCTCCGAGTGCCTACCGCTGGGCACCAGTGCCATAGGTTAGCCATCACTGGTATAGAGGGAGAAGAGAAAGTATCCAACTAAATAAAGTGTTTATTGCTATCGCCATCTTGTGGTCAGATAAGGGAATAACACATGATTGTGGTCAATTTATAAAAATTATTTAACATTTATTGCAAATTAGTATTGCAATGCGGGGGAAGAGGAACAAAACCATAAAGGGAACCTGTCAGCAGCTGTGACCATACAGTCATTTCTATGTATTTCCCTAAGAGATGTGTAATCAGACCTTTGTGTAGGTTGTTAGTTAGCAGCAGGGCTGTGTGTATTTAAATTGAGGATTGTAGCATTGCCAGTGCATAGGGCATAGCCACACCTATGCTGTGCTCGTGCTCTATCCATTACTCTACTTCCTCTGCTGTGACATTTGTAGTATGGAATATAAATCCATGTATCATAGTTCTGCTTCTACTAAAAACATACACAAAGGTCGGATTACACATCTCTCCAGGGACAATATAGATAACACTGGCTGCAGAAGCACAGAGCGCAGCATGTGAGGTCTGATTACACATCTCATCAGGGACAATAGATCCACTGCTGCAGAGAGCACAGAGCACAGCAGTGTGAGGTCTGATTACACATCTCTCTCAGGACAATACATAACACTACTGCTGCAGAGACCAGAGCACAGCAGGTGAGGTCTGATTACACATCTCTCCAGGGACAATACATAACACTGGCTGCAGAGAGCACAGAGCACAGCAGTGTGAGGTCTGATTACACATCTCTCCAGGGACAATACATAACACTGGCTGCAGAGAGCACGAGAGCACAGCAGTGTGAGGTCTGATTTACACATCTCTCCAGTGACAATACATAACACTGGCTGCAGAGAGCACAGAGCACAGCAGTGTAGGTCTGATTACACATCTCTCCAGGGACAATACATAAACCTGGCTGCAAGAGCAGCCAGAAGCACAGCGAGTTTGAGGTCGATTACACATCTCATCTCAGACAATACTAACCTGTCTGCAGAGGCACAGAGCACAGCAGTGGGTGAGGTCTGATTACACATCTCTCCAGGGACAATACATAACACTGGCTGCAGAGAGCACAGAGCACAGCAGTGTGAGGACACACCCCCAGTACTCTGAGAGAAGCTACAATCCTGAACTATAAATCCACATTCACAGTCTCTGTCTACTACAATTACACATAAAGGTCTGATTACAAATCTCTCCAGGACATACATAACAGCAGAGTTGTGAGTCACTTTGGGAAACCACTTGTAAGAATTTTAAAAGTTTGTAAATTTCTCAATATAAATACATACATAGGAATTATTGTGTAATTATTTTTGGTGCTTTATAAAGGTTCATGGCACATGGGGGGGGGGGTGTCTAGCTACTTGTGCCCCTCCCCCCATCACGCTCTCTAGCCCCTTTACATGAATAAGACGTTACCCTGTGCTCCGGCACTCTGCGCTTGTCCTGCCCCAGAAACACGTCAATGGCTCCCAGGACTCACAGTAGGGGGCTTTGTTACCAGTCCCCGGGACCCTCGCAGACCACCGTGTGCATGGCAGGGCCTTGTTCTCTACAGAGAATGCAACACTACGGGGAGTGAGATGTGACTGCTGTGTGTACATATGAGGGGTCATCACAGCATCTACCCCCCCAAATCCTGGAAACTGCATGAGGGGTAGAGAATGGGTTATATGGCGTCTACTGCAGCCATAACAGGGGGATTGTGGTGCCCCACATAACTAAGAGAGACACAATGCGCACAGATTGTCATAACATAACACTAGAGAACCCCCATGCAACGCCAGCCACAGAGACCCCATTACAGCCAAAGACCCCCATACCAGTACACAGCCACAGTGCCCCATTATAGCCACAGGGATCCCATAAACACATAACACCAGAAGACCCCATAACAATACCAGCCACATGCCCCATTACGTAACAGGGTTCCCATAACAAAAATACCATAAGACCCCAATTACCAACTCCAGCCATAGTGCCCCCATTACAGCCACAGGGATCCCATAACAGATAAGCCTAACAATAACATCCAAAGTGACCACAGAACAGCCGCATGGGTCCCATACTAGTGCCAACCACTGCGCCCCCATTACAGCAACAGGTGAATCCTGTTATGTGATAAGATAGAAGACCACCTACCAGGACCCCCAAAGTGATATGGAGTTCTGCAGTCTCATTGTTGTCACCCCGACTTTCCTAAATCACATCGAATGACAAATCCCTCAATCTTAAAGGGGTTGTCCGGAGGTCGAAAAACATGGCTGCTCACTTCCAAAACGCGCCTCTCCTGACCATGTGTAGTGCGTGGTATTACATGCTCCATTCATCTCTATACAGCTGAGCTGCAATACCACAGAGACCATGGTCAGGTGGGTGGTGGCGCTGTTTTTGGAAGAAAGTGGTCTGTTTTTCTACTCCGGACAACCACTTTAAGATCGAGGGATTTGTCATTGTATATGTAAGCTTCTCATAACCAGATACAAAAGACATTCAGGAGCTTAGAAAAGCTGAGTAGACATTGGCCACATGATATACGATCTCAGCAGGACATGGGGCCCCAGACGTCTCTGCTCTGCTCTCGCTGGCATGTCTCGCTCTGTCCCAGATGTCTCTCTGGTGTCCGTATGTCCCTCACCAGCAGACCCCCAAAACAAATAGTCGCCGGGTTTGCTGCGCTTGGTTCCGTCTGCTCCACATTTTTTTTAGTCTTTGCAATTTTCCGACACTTTGTCATAAAAGATCTCTTCCAGAGAAAGAAGGCAAGGACTGCGAGAGGCGGAGAGTCCCACTGCACTTAAAGGGATTGTACAGGATTGGAAAAACATGGCTGCTTTCTATCGCAACAGCGCCACTCGTGTCACAGGTTGAGTTGCAATTGAATTTGCGGGATAATAACCTGTAGGGTACCGGAGCCCGGACCCCTAATGATCACATAGATTGTAAGTGACACCCACAGCTCCTGGGGATGGGCCACCTCTTACACTGGTGGAGGAACACCTAGTGGTGATGGATGGCACTGCAGGACACCAGGTGTCATCTCACACAGCAATTTCTTACCAAACTGAATGATCTATCGAAATGCAGGAGCCACAGAGCGGAAACGCGCCGAAATTGGAAGCAATTTAAAGGTAAAATACCATTCCCCCCCTCCCCGAATTCTCCAGAACAGGAGGAGACGCCTCCCCAGGTAACGAGATCTGATGGGTCCCATAGTGGAGAGAGAAACCCGGAGAGAGGAGGCAGGATATGGGGAACTATGAGACCTAAACCTAAAAGGTAACCTGTCAGCAGTGTGTAGTCATAACGTTAGTCATACATGTATGTTGTTAGTAGCAGCAGGACTGTGAATGCGTATTGACCCCCCACATGACTCTGCATGGATCAAAACGGAATCTCCACTTAATAAATAAATAATAAAGTTTTGGAATTACTATAGACTTTTAATAAAAGAACCACATCAATATATAGCAATGTTCTTGAGAGATGAGAACTGTTTGATTTGTTAGTAGCAGCAGCACTGTTATATATAAGATTCATCTTCCAGGATTGTACGGGGGGGTCCTCACCTGCTGTGTTTCTTGCAATGACTGTTCAACAGGTTCTCTTCCACTGTATGTGATTGCTTATACTATCCCCCCACCCCTTTTACCTCAGAACAGAGAGGAGGCTACAGAGCAGCCCAGTGCAGAGAGCAAAGATGGCACAGCAGTGTGACACACCTTCTCAATGGTGGAATATAAATTCATATTTCACAGTCCTGGCTGCTACTACAACATAAACCAGGACCGATTACACATCTCCCGGGGATAATACAAAACATTGGCTGTATGAAGCACAGAGCACAGCCAGTGTGAGGAACACCCCAAATGCACTGGAGAAGCTACAATCCTGAATATAAATCCATACATCACAGTCTCTTGCTGTACTACAGCATATAAAGAAATATGATTACACATCTCTCCAGGACAGTACATACACTGGCTGCAGAGAGCACAGAGCACAGCATTGTGAGGTCTGATTACACTCTCTCCAGGGACAATACATAACACTGGCTGCAGAGAGCACAGAAGCACAGCAGTGTGGAGTCTGATTACATCTCTTCAAGATAGATATAACGCTGGCTGAAGAAGCACAGAGCACAGCAGTGTAGAGAACACCCCAAGTGCACTTGGAGAAACTACAATCCAGTAATATAATCCATACATCACAGTCCTGCATCCACTAACAACACACATAAGGTCTGATCACACATCTCTCTCAGGGACACATCACAAACACTAGCTGCACAGAGCGCAGCAGTGTGAGGGCAACCCCCCAGTGGACATGGAGAATATTCACAATCTCAGAATTTAAATTCATATTTCACCATCTGCTCTACTAGAACACTCACACAAAGGACTGATTACACGTCTCCATACTGACACTGGCTGCAGTCTGTATGGTCACACCTGCTGACAGGTTCCCTATATAAAGGTATCTATATGTACTTTCTTGTCGGCATCTAACTGTGTGAGAATCGCTGTGCTCCCACTAATCCCATGACAGACTGGGGCTCCCCTTTTGTTCGCATTGGTGGGGTCCAATCTTCAGCAATCACTGGTTGTTCATCTACAAGTCATTGACACTCGAGGATTGTAGAGGAAAGTGAGAGTCCGACCACAATCCACTTTTCTGCAGAACTTCCCGAAGAAAGAGGAAGAGTCAACATTTTAAGAATAGAAAACATCTCCAAGTCCATACAAGCGGAGGACGTAGCATCACATGACCAGACACCATCAGCAGGGACAGAACTGCTGACAGTTTTCCTTTTAAATAAAGATTAGGGAAGTTTATTGCAAATCATCCGTCAATTTCTTATGATTTTTCCCATGGATTTCACCAAATCGGATTGTGGATTCTTCCTGTACAAATCGCATAGACTGAGAAAAGTGGAGTTCAGGACCACCTACAGGGATTCCAGGACCTGGTATGTATTGGCTGTAGCTGGAGACTTGGGGGGGTAAGTTGCTTTCCATTTATGGAAGATTAGGCCCCATCCATAGATTGCGCTGGACAGGTCCTTATCTGGGGTCCAACCTATGAGGGCTCTGAAAGGTTAGTATATAACCCAAATTGACCATCAAGTCCTCCATAGGCTGACCCCTGGCCATGTCAGAGTTCAAGGACCCGAAAAAAAATAAGCATACTAAGGACCTAGTACACATCAATGGATGGAGACCTCATAGACCCACAGATACTGCAGTTTCCATGGTCCTTGAACTCTGACCCAGAGCTGGACCCCCCGCGGCTATTCCTCACCTAAGGAGCCTTATCCCAGACTATTGTGCGTCACATAAGTGAAGCTACTGGAACTCCCCTTTAGTTATTCGGTATTAATAATATATTTTGGAAATTCTCTGGACATTTATTGTCACGGATTCGTCGTAACCCCGAAGCTCTCGGTCCACATCGACCCCTCATGAAAGCATTACAACCATGTTTTTAGGTGCACTTCTTTGGACTCCCCATTACAGGTACAAGCCAACTGCCGCCCTCTTGTGGCCACATGCCGGTATGTACGCCCCACTGCTGAGGGCAGGAGAGGGGGGGGGGGGTGATGATTCCGGGCCGGATAAGCCCTGGAGGAGGGAATGGAGGCAGCGATGGCGCTGGGAAGCCCAGAGTCTTACAAGGCAACGTGGGAAAGTGTAAAGGGGGGGATGTGAGAACAGTGCCAGACCCAGAGAAGCAGGGAGGATCCGAAAGGTGATTAACCCTTCGAATGCCGACATCTCGCCTTAATAGAATGCTTACATTAAGATTGTAAGATTGTGTCTATATAATAGACATTCTAGACATGAATGGCAGTGCCGAATACTTCCCAGCGCTGTGCTCAGCAATGCTGATGGATGAGGCTCACTACTGCTCCATCCCTAACGTACTGGTGGAGAGTCCCGTTCTTGGGATCATGGGATTCCCGCATAATCCTGTGATGAAGGGTTACCTTTAATAGTTAGTACAAGTGTTATATCCCTTTAAGTGTACATCCCTTTAGTCAGCCCTGTCTTGCACGCTCCATGAAGTGAATGATGCTCTGGATGAGCAGGACCACTCATCCGTAAAAGGAAGCAGTGGCCTCATCCTTGTGATCACTGGGGGTCCCAAACGCTCTATTCACAGGTGAGGGGACAGTTCTGGTCCTGTGGACATGGGATGAGGGCCGATGGCTGTGGACCCCCCAATGATCACAAGAATGGGGTCACGGTGCCCCTGTGTTTCTCAAAAGTTCCATAGATGTAATGAGGGCTAATCGGGCAGCTCACCCCCACTGCTAAGTACATGGGGGGGTCCTAGTGGTGGGGGGTTCCGATCAAGCAAATAGGACAAAGTATTAGTGTCTGTGTACTGACACACAACCCCTTTAAGAGACAGATGCACGGATGTGGGTGCTGTCTCTGCACCCTATAGGAGGGGGTCCATTACATACATGGGGGTGCCAGTCATCATGCACTCACCTTTGTTCCAGTTTTGTAGCTTATATTTATGCGCATAGATTCTAGATTCGGCTACATTTGTGTATCATTGAGGCACAGGAGGATTATCCAGAGCAGAATACAACAGTAACAACCCTCACTGTAGAAGTATTACAAAGTATTCTAGCCATTTGCTGCGTAGAGAACGTCTATCTCCTCATTGAAAGCAAGCGGAGGTCTTGGCTGTAACCGGGTACCATACATTTATTTACATCTATTGTATTTAACAGAATAAAAACACCCTCTTATTAGAGAATTCCTGCTCCTTTTTTCTTTACATTTCACTATACAAAGCGTTAATACCATACTGACCCCCCTCCCCCCCCCCCTCGTTATGGGCTTCACGCTGTCCGCCGCGGTCCCCCTCCTGCGATTACAAGGCTTCAGGCTGCGGACATGGCCGGACCTGTAGCCTCGCAGCTCTGGAGGTGTGCTAGAGCGTCCCCCCCCCCCTACTCTAGTCACTACCAATCGCCCCTTGTACTAATTCTACACTAATTACTCGTGGGGATCGGGGAGCCCCCAGACTGTGTCAGGCCGGGACCCTCCTCGTATCGGATTAGAGATTTTACAGGGATGACGTGGCCAGCGTGACATTACACATGATGACATCACACACTATGACATCACTCCTCCTCCTCCTCTATGTGGGGGTTGCACAAGGACTCAGCGTATATACAGGGTGGGGCTGGAGCTGGGGGTGGGGCCGCTATTGTTACATTTCCCCCATCCTCCCTGCTTCTTCTCATCGGGGGGGGTGGGGGCGGTGCACCAATCCGTGGAGCTCGGCAAAGACAGATATTCCTAGTATTTTGGTACTTTGTTGTAATCTTCGTTTTGATGTTCCGGCAGAGACACATGGACAGGACAATCCTAATAACGGAGGAGAGAGGAAGAAGATACACTGTAAGTCTCTCTGTTCCAGCACAGCGAGTCCTATAGGCGCCTCTATAGAACTTCTCAGAGCCATTCACTGTATATAGTAGATGGATTGGGGCTTAAGGCAACAACTGATCACATGCTGAAGACACTTGCACAGTGACACATTCAGCTCTCGCTATCATCTCTACACAGAGCACACTGTAGGAATCTCCAACGGTCTCACCCAATCACGTGCGACTCCTACTGCACATTCCAACCGCACACAGCCGGATGATTGCCAGTTGTCCTGGCAGCCACTCTCCCTTCGGTCATGGCGCCCTGGAATACAATGTCGGCCATTTAGCGGGAGCGTCCGGTCCTTACCGGATCACGGATCATTCTTGCTCCGGATTATACTAACTGATGACGAGTGTAAAATCTACATCCCATGACATCTACGTGAGCCGAGACCCCCACTATGTTAGGGTAACCCTCCCGTCATGCGATTCGAAGTACATGGGACACTACTGACAGGTTCCCTTCACTTGTCTGCATACAATGTTCAAACATTCTTTCCTCTCTTATCTGTATCAATATTTCATTCCTAGTCACATCCAAAACCGCCACAAATAATCTTCTCTAGTATCATAGGTTAACAGCAGCATGGAGACTTCGCTACTAAAGTTGTCAAATGGCAGCTTGCTGTGAGTGGGAGCACCAAGACAGATTATTTGGACTGCAGCTTTGGATGTGGGTGGAGCCAAGACAGAATATTTGGACTGCAGACTTTGGTGTGAGTGGAGCACAAGTACTAGAATAGTTGGTACTGCAGCTTTTGGATGTGGGTGGAGGCACAAACAGAAATTTTTGGTGCTGCCCTCTTTGGATGTGGGTGGAGCCAGACAGAAGGGACCATGCCATCTTATTTGTGGAGCATAAGATTTGCTGAGCTTTTGGATGTGGGTTGAGCAACTAATGACAGAATATTTGGACTGCAGCTTTGGATTGGGTGGAGCATCAAGACAAGAATATTTGCGACTGCGCGCTTTGGATGTGGGTGGAGCATAGTAAAGCCAGAATATTTGGACTGGCAAGCTCTTTGGATGTGGGAATGGACACAAGACAGAATATTTTGGCTGTCAGCTTGGATGTGGGTGGAGCAGCAACATGAATATTTTGCTGGCAGCGTTGTGTGTGGTGAGCACAGGACTGATATTTGACTGGCAGCTTTGATTAGGTGGAGGGAGGACTCAGAATATTGCTGGCTGATGTCTGTTCGATGTAGTGGAGAACCAGACTAGATAGTTTGGTGGCTGGCACTTTGGATCGTGAGTGGAGCTACTGAAGAAGTGGCGACTTTATGACGGCTAGAAGCTCAGGGACTATTTTAACTGGCTCTTTGGATGTGACTGGATGTAAACATGTTTATAAGTATCAACAAAGTGACTCACAAAACCTCATCGGGGTAGTCCTCACCTCTACCTCACTGCGTTACAGTGTTACAGAGCCTTAAAGGAGTGGAATCCAAATCTTACCTTTTGATACAGCGTGGTGGAGGATGGGTTGCAGAACCATGAGATTCGCTATGAGATGTCTGACCGACTGGCAGGATAGTAGCTCGGTTTGGTTCTTACAATAGTTTTTGGGTCGGCAGTTGCTGGTAGTCGACCCAACCGCGCAATTTGAGCTTGAACAGAAACAGCACAAAAGTTCACATATACAGAATCGCAAGCCCCAAAAAGTATAGCCAGAAACACCGTATCACAACAATAAGAGCTGAAAAGTGTTCTAGGGGCCTGGCATTCAGAGCCCTACTCTCCCCCTGAGAGTCCTGATAGGGTACAGATATTTATAGCATGATGGCACGACCCATAATGTACTATAGGCAAGACGCCGCTCACCTTGGTGAGAGGTAGGCGAGGGGTTGACCAATAGGATAGCTAAATCCCACCTCCTGTAGTCAGTGACGAACCGCTCCCATACTCATCATTGCGGCTGGATGTATCCGCATGTGACCTCTACGGCGACTAGTTTGCGCTGTCATTGTGGGTTGTTAGGTGACGATCAGCTCATCATGAATGATATCTAGACATCTCCGTCTTCATCATATAGGCGAGAAGAAAGAAGAAGCAAAAGGATAATGAATATGGCGGGCCTGCACCGCATGAGAGCAGACATGAACCTTCCCACCGTGTACACTCTCTCACTGATGCTACCACCTTGACGCATAACTATACAAAACACTGCCTACCATATCCAATTCATCTACCTCAAACCTCAACCCCCTGTGTACCTTAACCTCATCTGCACCAATCCATCCAATGGACCAACAATTATCAATGTACTTATTTTCCAACCATACGAATACCATCTCTATGGCAAGGGTGTGTACGTCCTGTAGGCCTCTATATGGCAGGTGTGTAGCGTCCTGTCCTCATAATGCGGTTGTGGAGTGTCGTATCAGGAGTGTGGCTCTGTGCCTCTCTATGGCAGGTGTGTACGTCTGTACTCTAATGGCGGTGTACCTCCTGTCCTACTAATCAGAGTGTGTTAGGTGTCCGTACCCTCTATATGGGCAGGTGTGTAAGTCGTCACTGTACCTCTTATATGGCAGTGGTGTAGCGTCCTGTACCTGACTACTTAGCAGGTGTGTAGCGTCCTGTACCTCTATATAGGCAGGTGTTAAGCGTCCTGTACCTCTATGGCATGGTGTGTACTGTCCTGTACCTCTCTATGGATCAGGTGTGGTAGGTCCTGTACCTCTATATGGCAGTGTGTAGGCGTCCTGTACGGTCTTTATGGGCAGGTGTGTAGCGTCCTGTACCTCTATTGGCAGTGTGGTAGCGTCCTGTAACATTGGGCTTGCGGCTGGCTATATGGCAGGTGTGTAGCGTCCTGTACCTCTATATGGCAGGTGTGTATCGCGACGTTATGCGTGAGCTCCCTGTACCTCTATATGGCAGAGTGGTAGCGTCCTGTTCCTCTATTCGATACCATTTTGCTACTCTCCTACCCATCATCTACATAGCACCATCTAACCACATCGTAAACGTTCCAAACACGGCCTCACTACCTGTATAACCTACCTTCACAGCTAATTATTCCTTCATCAACCTACTAATCTTATCCAACCATGACCTATGACTTAACCTTCTCAGGTACTATTACCTACGCTACTTATGGCTTAGGCGTGGGAGGTAGTCATGATAAATCTTCCTTCTCATCATTCTTGCACAAACGCTATTTATTAGTGATCATCTTATGTACATACCTACCGCCTCCACCTCACCTCATGTATCAACTTACCCATCCACCCAGCCACTTTTCTCCATGCACCTATCAAGTACTTACCTCGCCATCCACTGTCTTAACACACTTCTTCTTCTTATCGCATCCTATTTATCATATACCTACCTAACAGATCTCTTCCAAGTACTTACTTCTAGTTTCTATCCATCCACCTACCAACCTTATCCATTGCAGAACTCACCCACTAATATCCTTCATGTCAAATTGTTACCCTCCTACATCATCCTTCCAGGCCACGCACCACACCATACCGTCCCCGTTACATATCCATGGACCCGGTGTATACGCAGACATAACTATCAGGCTCCACCCGGCAGTCGGTCGTTGCTGGTCCCTTGTACTTCGACTACCGATTCCGCTGTGGAGTAGATCATGACCACGCGCAACTGAGGCGATAGTATGAGGCAGCAGGAGAGTGAATACTGAGTACAAGGAGAGTATGAACAGTAGAGGGCGACCTCGTATATAACAAAGTATCCATTGTATGCTTCTATTAACGAGCATTATACACTTAACCTCAGACGCTCCTCCCACCACAGCTCAATCATATTCTAACTGAATATTTTCGCATAATCTGTTACACAAAATTAAGATTTTTGTAATTCAGTCTATAACCCACATCTATAGACAACCTCCGTATACATACCTCCAGTATATGACACTCTACATACACCTCTAGTATACACTGCATCCACACTTAACACCTTTATACCCATACAGTACATACACACCCTATATACACATACTACACCTCATATATACACATCTATATACAACTAGCATACATAAACTCTATATACACCTACACATTATATAGTCATACACTACGTACACCTCTATATACAAACTACAGTACAACACACTATAAACACATACACCTCTTATACACACATCTAATATCCCCTACATAAATAAACATCTTTACACATAACACCTCTATATACACATCTATATGACTACACTACCTACTACCCTTATATACAACCCACTTCTGCATTCACGTCTATATCACAGTCCTGTAGAGCCGATGCATGCTCATCCGTCCCCAGGCGGCAGCGCACTTCATTCACCGCCCCGATACTCCCATGAATCCCATGACATGGTGACTCCTCCACTACCCGATCAGGATTTACTAGCCTGTCTGCAGAGTGACGAGTACTTGTCGTGTGGGCAAGACTCACAAGTAATGTTACTGACTGGAAGGCAATTCTGGGATTGTAGTTCAGGAGCTGGAGAGAACGCGCCTTGACTACTCTAGGCATTGGTATTTGTGTTTGTTACACACAAGCTTCTGTCTTTTGCCCTGCCCTGGGAAGCCTGGGTGGATTCCTGTCTGGTTATAACAGCGCTTTATCTAGTATTCTAGTTTGACTTTGCTTTGTATTATAATGTGACTTTTCCTTTTTCCTTCCTCGAGTTCTACGAAAAACGTCGGAGCCTGTCGCGACTTTTCCTCTTACAATGCCTCGAGGTCAAACAGGATTTATAGTTCTCACACATCGGACTCTGACAGTGATGACCCGGGCCCATCCTAATCCTTGTTTGGGGTGTCATGATTTAGTGCGTTCTCTCATCAAATGGACCACAATAGCGGTTCAGTAGATCCCAAATAACGGTTCTGAATTGACACCATAAGGATCCTCTCCACCCTCTCCCTCTGGTCAGCGGTTGCAGCATTGAACTGGGGAAACCTATCATCAAGTTATGTATTGCCCTGGAGGTGATGTGTAATCATGACCTTTGTGTATGTTATTAGTACAAGCGACTGGTGATTTACATTCCCAGAATGCTTGTGGTGTGTCTCACACGCTGTGCTCTCTGGTGCCCTCGGCAGTCCAGTGTTACTGTATTGTCCTTGGAATGATGTGTAATCAGACCTCACACTGCTGTATTACTCTGTGCTCTCTGCAGCCAGTGTTATGTATTCTCCTGGATGAGATGTGTAATCAGACCTCACACTGCTGTGCTCTGTGTCTCTCATGCAGCGCAGTGTTTGTATTGTCTCCCTGGAAATTGTAATCAGTCTCACACTGCTGTTGCTCTGTGCCCTGCGAGCCCAGTGTTCTGGTATTGTTCTCTGAGAGTATGTGCGATCATACCTTTGTGTAATGTTGTTAGTAGCTGCAGGACTGTAAATATGATGTACGTTCGCAGGTTTGTATCGTTGGGTATGGTCCTCCATCACTGCCTGCTGCTCTGAGCTTTCTGCAGCCAGTGTTCGGTATTGTTCCTGGATACAATGGTAATCATAACTTGTTGTATGTTTACGTAGCAGCAAACTGTGAAATATGGTTGATATGCAATAATGTAACTTCTTTTGCACAGTGCACTGGGGAATATTCCTCAGCACTGCTGTGCTCGGCTCTCCTCTGCATTGAGCTGTTTACAGCTTTCCCCATTGGCTATTTTTAAAAGGCTTGAAGGACTCTGGCCGGATACTTCACGAGCCAGAGCTCAAATGAGAGGGGTATGGATCGTTTTTAATGCAAAAGCAGCAGCCCCAGTGCTTCAATTCCTCGAGTAAAGACATCCATCCTATTCCACAGTTCCGCTGCTACATACAAATACCGCAAGCAAAGATATGAATTCACATGCTCACCATGACCATACTCATCTAACTGGGGGGCAGAAAGCACAGAGCACACATTGTGATGACATATGTCCTAGTGTAGTGGAGATACCAATAACAACATGGATGTAGCATTCTCACAGTATGTAAAGGTCATGATAGAAACACTGACGTAAGATGGCGATGAACTGGTCTTAATCCACCATGATCCATATTCGAAGCCGAGAGAACGCCTCCAAGTGCCTGGAAAATAAGAATGGAAAGTAAAACCTGCTTGTACTCCAATCACAACCAAAGCTGCAGTCAACATTGGTGTGTTACTACGCCAGTTCCATACAACACTCCAAGTCAACAAACCATAATCCATTTAACAACTATTTTGTCTTGCAAAAGTTTAATATCAGAGAGCAACCGAAGCAACAGCATTGGGAGGAACACTACCTCCCCAGTGAAGTGGAGCTTCCGGCAACCCTGGGAATAGATAAAATCGGCCTATGACTGTCCTGCTGCTACTAACCACATAACATTGGATGAATGATCACTCTGCAGGGAAGATACGCACCTGGCTGTAAGAGCACACAGATGTGAGTAGACTCCGTAGTGCACTTAAAAAAGCCACAACCCATGGGATATAATCGCATGATTGGCTCAGTCCTGTCTGCTACTACAAATACGACAAAGATGTGATTACACATCTACTCCAGAGGTAATATAGCATACTACTGGCTGGCAGTCTGTATGTTCACCAAGCTGCTGTACATGGTTCGCCTTTAAAGGAGGTGTCAGACGAGAAGATGGTTAACAACACAGTCCTGTAACTAGAACAACCTGTTGTGGTACGACCGAGGAGCACAGAGGGTAGGAACTTATCAGAAAGCCGAGTCCTGAAATACATACAGCGGCTTGTAGGAGCAGCTCCGAGGGTGATGGCTATGATAATCGCGGCCACCAAAGGATCACGTCATTATGTTCTGTGGTTATTATGAGGCGGCTGCGTGGTCCACGTCGCCTGCGCTCACGAGAACCAGTCAATGAAGGCAGGTATCATAAGACAAGGGGCGCTTCCTCAAGTATAGGAGGACAGCTCCAAGTGTCTGCTTCTCTCTCGTCATGACTCCGGGTGGAGGTCATACGCTTGGGGTCAGAGTGCGGGACCCTGTTGATACCAGGCTGTCTAATCAGCAGAATAGATAGGAGGAGATAGATGATATAGATGAGATAGATATATATAGATGGAGATAGATGAGGTGATAGAGATAGAGAGATAATAGAGATAATAGATAAGATAGAATGGATAGTGGATATATGAATGAGATAGGATAGATAGATAGATGATAGATAGATAAATAGATAGATAGATATAGATAGGAGATAGAGAGATGGATAGATAGGAGATAGATAGATAGAGAGTAGATAGATAGATAGTAATAGCATAGATAATACAGTCACCGAGGTGGCGCTGCATTACCAGATGTTAAAAGGATAGTCACAGAAGTGCTTCCCCAACTGGACTACCTAGTCACTAACCTAGATATCTGGTTACTTTCCAGCACTGGGGTCATCACAATGTCACTGGCTTATAATGTGCATCTCTATGGATTGTCCAGGCCTGTGGTTTCATTGATCGTGCTTGTAGCCATTGATGAACTGATATCCTGATGGCGGACGTGGCGTCCCCCGTGCCCTCACAATGGGGCACAAACATGCCCTTCCTGGTGGGTGAAGGGCAAGCTGCGCAGCCTCACAACAATCTTGTCTCTCTTCATGAGATAAGCGGAGGCTGGTCGAGGGGAAAGCGTAACCAGGGGGCGAGAGGTGTAAAAATAGAACAGAGCCCCATAATGATAAGTTACTGTGCCCCCATAATGATAAGTTACAGTGCCCCCATAATGATAAGATACGTGCCCCCATAATGATAAGTTACTGTGCCCCCATAATGATAAGTTACTGTGCCCCCATAATGATAAGTTACAGTGCCCCCATAATGATAAGTTACAGTGCCCCCATAATGATTAGTTACTGTGCCCCCATAATGGTAAGTTACAGAGCCCCCATAATGATAAGTTATAGTGCCCCATAATGATAAGTTACAGTGCCCCATAATGATAAGTTATAGTGCCCCATAATGATAAGTTACTGTGCCCCCATAATGATAAGATACAGTGCCCCATAATAAGTCATAGTGGCTCCATAATGATAAGTTACATGGCCCATAATGTAGTCTAGTGCCCCTACTCATAAGTTACATTGCCCCCATAATAAGTTATAGTGCCCCCATAATGATAACATACAGTGCCCCCCTAATGATATGTTGCAGTGCCCCCATAATGATAAATTACAGTGCCCCCATAATAAGTCATAGGGCTCCCATAATGATAAGTTATAGTGCCGCATAATGATAAGATACAGTTGCGCGCCCCATAAGATATAGTTACAGTGCCCCCATAATGATAAGTTACATTGCCCCCATATAAAGTTACATTGTCCCCATATGAAAGTTACAGGTGCCCCCATAATGATACAGTTACATTGCCCCCATAATGATAAGTCCAGTGCCCCCATAATGATGATACATTGCCCCCATAATGATAAGTTACAGTGCCCCCATAAGGAGTAAGCTTTTCTGGCCAATAAAAAAGTAGCAGGAGGAGTGGTACAGGAAAAACAAAAACGCATAAAAGGGGCGGAGGGGGTGGGGGGGCGAAAGCGAGAGAGGCGATGAAGAGAGGGAAAAAGTGCTGCGCGCCGGGCGGGGGCGGGGGGGGGGGGGGGGGGGGAACGGGGGGCACACGCGCACGGTAACACGAGGAGGGAAGTCCGACGCAGGCCCTTCGAGCTGCAAGCCGGGATGACGGGAGGCGGACGCGAGCGAAAGGAGGGGGCAGAGGGCGACGGGGAAACAGACACGCGCGCTTCTGAGAAAACGGAGGAAGCAGGGAGACAGAGGAGAGGGAGCGAAAGACACAGATGGAGAGGAGTAGACTGGCGATCGGACTAAAGAGAGAAGGGAAGCGGCCGCGCGACGGCTACTGCCGCCGTCCCTCGGCTCGGCGTGCGCTGCTCTCTCTGCGCCTACCTTGTATCTTTCCGCGGGCGCTCCCTGCCTGCTTTTCCGTTATCCGTGTGTATCTGCCGCTTTCTATCTCTATTCTTCTCGTCCATTTATCGCGTCTAACGTTTGCGGTGCGCTGTTCCGGGCTCCCCCGACGTCCTCTCTCCCTTCTTCTCCTTTCTTCTCTCGTTCCTCTCCACCGTCCCCGTTCGCAGGCCGTCGAGGAGCGGTCGCTTTGTTGGTTACGCTGTCCCCTTACCTACGCGCAATTCCGTTAATCTGCGCTCCCCTACCAATTACGTCTTCTCCGCTCTGACTCTCTGCTCTTCCCCTGCATTCTTACTCTTTCGTGCCCGGCTTCCCGTATCTCCTCTGCTCTTCCGTTTGCCTTGAGTCGCTAGCATAGGGCTTGCCCTGCTCATGTTTCTAATCTCCTCTCTCTCACGTCTAGCCCTATTCTCGGCGCCTGTCCTCTTCGCGCGACGCATCCGCGCGTCCGCGGCCCGCTTCCCCCGTTCAGCGCCGCAGTCGGCCGGGCGAGGCTCGCCCGCAAGCGCCGCACATATATTCAGCTCCTCTCTCCTGGCCACCTGACTCTTGCCGGGTTCCCTGCGCCTTTCTCTTCTTCCCTCCCTTGTCCTCTCGTTTGCTATTCTCTCACTCTAGCTTTCGTCTCTGTCGCGCCGCGCGCGCGCCGTCAAGCTTGTACTTTGATTATCTGCACCCGTTGCCGGTGCCCTCGCGGCCTTTCGCCCCTCCTCGTTGCGTCGTGGGCTGCGCCGACGGCGCGTCTCTCGGGGCCTTCTTGCTTCTCCTCGCCTGCTCTCTTCTGCGTCTCTACTCTGCTCTGCTACTCCTCATACTCCCTCTCTTTTCAGTGCCTATAGTCCTCGGTTCTGGTTTGCTTCGGTGCGCGAGGGACGGCCCAAGGGCCACGCGCGAGGAGGGCAGGGCATCAACGAGGGTTAGAGGAAGAGGTCCGAAGGGGGAGGTCAAGCTAGAATAAAAGGGAAGGATGAACGAGCGGGGTTACAACTAGGGGGGACAGGGTTGAATACAGGAGAGCGAGGGTGGGATGATAAGGGCAGGTGGAGGTGAAGGGACGAGAATATTGAGTGGGAAAAAAAGTAAAAGTAGGGAAAAAGAAGAAAAAAAGATAAGAAGGGGAGGAAAGGGGAGTGAAGAGTGAGGACCCCATATGATAAGTTATCCTTGCCCCCATAATGATAAGTTACTGTGCCCCCATAATGATAAGTTACTGTGCCCCAATAAAGTAAATAACAATGAAAGACCTTGCACCATCAGTCCTAGTCACAATGACCTCATATTAATAATGGTTAAGGGACCCCAATAACAATAATAAGTCACAATGACCCCACAGTGCCCCCAGTTTCAGCCCCCAGGACCCCTTATTAATATCAGTCACAATCCCAACAATAACAATAGGCACAGATATCCTCTGAGTAACTAAAGCCACAAAGCAAAGGAACCAGATAAAGGAATGGGGGGGGGAACAGGTTGAGTAAACTGACATTGGGGTCTTTGGTTCCAGCGCTGCCCCCAGGTTGAGTAAACTGACATTGGGGTCTTTGGTTCCAGCGCTGCCCCCGCCTGATGCCAGTTGTAGCCAAAATTTAGCTTCTTGGCCCTAGGACCCTCAGATACAGCAGGTCATCCCGGACCCCTGTCAATACCCAATATGCTGCACCAAATGCTGACACTGTGCCCCCTGCCCCTGACAGGTGCCTTGTAAACCTCCCGGTGACACCCCCTGATTGTCCCAAACAGGTGCCCCCCCCCTCCAGGAAGCCTGAAAGTTACATTGTATCTACTGATGGGGAGGAAATCAGGACCATAGGGACATAGACTGGATCCTGACTTCCTTGTGATGCCCAATTACTCCAGTGGTGGCGCTGTAGGGAGATTGCTCAGATCCCTGATCGCTGCGGATCCCTCATCTGATCCGTGTGAAGGTTCCATGGGAAAATTATCAATGATTATTCAGCTGGAATATTAAAGGGACGGGCGACAGGACGGAGCTCAGCCTGGAATGTTATGGGGCGAGGCAGTGATGGGGAGGACCCCCATCATCAGGGACCCCTATCTGCCCTCCGATGTGTGACCCTCCCTCAGTACCAGGAGATCTTCCTCCCGTCTGCAGATTTTTATGTTTTCTCTGGGAAATCTCACGTCTAATAATAACAACTTATGAGAAATAAGTAAAAACACATGTTCCTGCCCAAAACTGAGCCGCCATTTATAGGGATCACTCCCCGGGCGAGGCTGCGGGAGCGGCTATCTACACCCTATCACTGCATCCTGGTCAGCAGGGGGCGCTCTTACTACATGGATTAGCAAGAGTACAACCATTAAAGGGATTGGAGGGAAACTGTCAGCAGGTTGGAGTTCTCATTGAGGATAGTAGCAGCTTAAAGTGCATTTAAATGCCTGTCCTCACACTGCTGTGCCCTGTGCCCTGTGCCCAGTTCATCTCTTCTGCTCTCATTGTATTCAACAAGAATCCTGGAAAGCTGTTTTATTCTACCTTTGTGGATGTTGTTAGTAGCAGCAGGACTGTGAAATATGGATTCATAGTCCAGCACTGAGAGTCTGATACGTTTTTCCTGCACTTATACATTGTAACAGTCTGAAGTCAGGATACAACTGTAGCAAACACTCAGCAGTGGAAGTATTAGGATAGAAATGACTATTAGGCGACAGCAAGCAGAGGACTTGATCATTGGATACATTGTATATTAGGATGTAATGGATGATACAATTATTACGCTTCAGTTTAACCCCTCGGTGCAGTGCAGAGGTCATGTGACCCTCCCCCCGGGTTTTTGGCGGGGGAAATTTTCAACACCCCGGCCCCCCCCCCCCCCCCCCCCCCCCCCCCTTGCCTCAGGCGGCACTTTCTGTTCTGCCCTACATAGCGGCCGCTCCCATCCCCTCACATCTGCTGCGACGTATGCTGAGCGCCGCTCCGAGACACGTCCTGCGCTGCCTGGGGCTCAGCTGCTGCAGACCCTCCCCGTATCCCCCAATCTATAGGGACACAAGGACTGATAAAGTTGTTAACAATTAACCCCTTCTGGCATCGGGATGTACATTTACATGTTGGGAGCTTCTGTGCATTGATGGAGCTGCAGCTGTAAGACGCAACTGATACATTGCAACGACACTGAGCAGCATCTAAGGGATTTTATGAAGGCGCTAGGTCTAGTGATGGCTTATCAAGATACCAAGGTGTGGTGGATTCAAGGATATGGATAGGGAAGGAAGGGAGCTGCTGGAGCTAATAGTAAGTTTCTATTCTATTGTATCAGTACAAGCCAGTGCATCTCTATTATGTCCTATATGATCCTGCTGACACTTCTGAGTGATAGAGGAGAGACACAGACAGAGGCTTCTGGAGATAATAGGAAGTTTCTATCTCACCCTCAAGTGTATTATAATTTGCAAATCAGTAGCGGTCAGTACTGCTCTATAATGACCTATATTATCCCGTTGATGTTTCTGAGTCAAGGAGAGAGAGAAACAGAGGCACAGGCAGTGTAGGTTTTCTACATCACCCTTACTACTTTATTCTCATCTGTACAGCTGGAGATAAATAGGATGTTTCTATCTTACCCCAAGTGCTTTATTCTCATCAGAGCAGGTCAGTGCTTCTCCTTAATGTTCTTTTTGGCCCTAGTGATGATTGTGATGAAGTGAAGAGACAGTGACAGTGGGTGCTTTAGATCATTAGTAAGTTTCTATCTCACCCCAGGTGCTTTTATCCCATCAGAGCAGAAGAGTTCTTCTCTGTAATGTTCTTTTCTACTGATGTGACAAAGAAAAGAGACAGTGATCGAGGCTGCTGTAGATAATAGTAAGTTTCTATCTAACCCCAAGTGCTTTATTCCCATCAGTAGAGGTCAGTACTTCTTTATAATGTACTATATGATCTGCCAATGCTTCTGAGTGAAGGAGAGAGAGAAACAGAGGCACAGGCAATTCTGCAGCTCATTGTAGGTTTTCTACATCACCCTAATTACTGTATTCTCATTAGCACAGTGTTGTTTTTATCTCACCCCAAGTGCTTTAGTCACATCAGAGCAGTTCAGTTCTTCTCTATAATGTTATTTTTGACCCTCATAGCAGATAGTCTCCTACCAGCAGCTCAGAGAAAACTGAGAATTAGAGATAGAGGCTGCGGATGTGAAAACTGCTAAATATTGCAGAATTCAGGACCTATAATGAGCGTCTGTAGTGTTAGACCCTCATGTACAGACACTGGAGAAATGTAACCCATCTCTGCTATACATGCCCCTGGCATCTGATGGGCACAGCTTGGGGGTCCCCGGATACTTTAGATCACTTGCGCTTTGGCTCACGATCGTTGGCTGAAGTCACCACCAGTAATGGAGGCAGAAGGCGTAGGAGGCGTCCCCGGAGCCAAGAGCTCGCGCCTCAGGGAACCCGAGATCAGGGAATGACTGCAGACAAGAAGTAACTGGGGGCCAAGGGAGGAGGAAGAGAACGTATAGAGCAGTGATGGCAAACCTTTTAGACACTGAGTGCCCAAACTACAACAAAGAACCACTTATTTATCACAAAGTGCCAAATTTAATTTGTGATTTATACTCCCTTCTCTGTCACAGTTTTCATTGATACCAGCACCCTGAGGACACCAATAAAGCAGAAAATAGTGCCAGGTACTGCTGTCACTTTAAAATACCTCTGTGCACAGCAAGTCCTGGACTGTCTGGGACTGCAGGAAGATACCTGGAGTCATCTCTGGTGATGGCCTGAGTGCCCACAGAAAGGGCTCCGAGTGCCACCTCTGGCACCAGTGCCATAGGTTAGCCATCACTGGTATAGAGGGAGAAGAGAAAAGTATCCAACATAAATAAAGTGTTTTATTGCTATCGCCATCTTGTGGTCAGATAAGGGAATAACACATGATTGTGGTCAATTTATAAAAAATTATTTAACATTTATTGCAAATTAGTATTGCATGCGGGAAAGAGGAACAAAAACCATAAAGGGAACCTGTCAGCAGCTGTGACCATACAGTCATTTCTATGTATTTTCCCTAGAGAGATGTGTAATCAGACCTTTGTGTAGGTTGTTAGTAGCAGCAGGGCTGTGATGTATTTAAATTTGAGGATTGTAGCATTGCCAAGTGCATTGAGGGCATAGCCACACACTGCTGTGCTCTGTGCTCTATCCATTAATCTACTTTCCTCTGCTGTGACATTTGTAGTATGGAATATAAATCCATGTATCATAGTTCTGCTTCTACTAAAAACATACACAAAGGTCTGATTACACATCTCTCCAGGGACAATAGATAACACTGGCTGCAGAGAGCACAGAGCGCAGCAGTGTGAGGTCTGATTACACATCTCATCAGGGACAATAGATAACACTGGCTGCAGAGAGCACAGAGCACAGCAGTGTGAGGTCTGATTACACATCTACTGATCTTGAGGAACAAAACCAAAATACTGTCTGCAGAGAGCACAGAGCACAGCAGTGTGAGGACACGCCCCCAGTGCACTTGATGAAGCTACAATCCTGTAGTATAAATCCATATATCACAGTCCTGCTGCTACTAACAATATACACAAAGGTCTGATTACACATCTCTCCAGGGACAATACATAACACTGGCTGCAGAGAGCACAGAGCACAGCAGTGTGAGGTCTGATTACACATCTCTCCAGGGACAATACATAACACTGGTTGCAGAGAGCACAGAGCACAGCAGTGTGAGGTCTGATTACACTTCTCTCCAGGGACAATACATAACACTGGCTGCAGAGAGCACAGAGCACAGCAGTGTGAGGTCTGATTACACATCTCTCCAGGGACAATACCTAACACTGGCTGCAGAGAGCACAGAGCACAGCAGTGTGAGGTCTGATTACACATCTCTCCAGGGACAATACATAACACTGGCTGC
This sequence comes from Engystomops pustulosus, assembly GCA_019512145.1. Taxonomy (NCBI): domain Eukaryota; kingdom Metazoa; phylum Chordata; class Amphibia; order Anura; family Leptodactylidae; genus Engystomops; species Engystomops pustulosus. Next base: position 35,335 of record WNYA01000409.1, read on the forward strand.
AGAGAGCACAGAGCACAGCAGTGTGAGGTCTGATTACACATCTCTCCAGGGACAATACACAACACTGGCTGCAGAGAGCACAGAGCACAGCAGTGTGAGGTCTGATTACACATCTCTCCAGGGACAATACATAACACTGGCTGCAGAGAGCACAGAGCACGATCGACATGAGCACCGAAAAAAAAGCATTGGGGTGACAGGACCCAGACTCCCCATGCAGATCACGAAAATAGGTAATAGTAAAGTCTACTACCATCAACAAGCGGATGCTGGCTACTAAAACAACGATACAAAAGGGGTATAATTACACATAGCTTCAGGGACAGAATACTAACACTGTGCTGCAGAGAAACGAGACAGGCATGTTGGTAGTGTCTACAGCATCTCTCCAGGGACAATAAACTAGACACTGTTGTGGTCAGCAGAGCACAGCAGCAGCCGCTGGTGAGGTCTGTATTACACATGCCACTCCATTACAACGGAGGAGTATCCTGGCTGGCAGAGGAGCACAGAGCCAGCAGCTGTGAGGTCTATTACACATCCTTCGGTGTAACAATATAACACTGTCTGCAGAGAGCACATAGTCACAGGCGGGGGGGCAGTGCCGGGGTACATTCACCATTTGAGAAAGTGCCTTGGACCATTCCAGGCGGTATTGTATTATTCCATACTAATTATGTACTTCCAACTCATATCTATGTTAGTATCTTTATATGTGTATACACTCTCACAGGATATGTTAATCAGAAGTTATTTCTTTCTCCTAAGGCTTCTATTATTAATTCATCTCTAGTTTTCTCCTCCACATCTTACCTTTAAATAGTTCTGTGTTTCTATATTCATTAAAGTTTTTATTGCATTTGGAACCGCACCGCTCCGGAGTGGGCGTGGCCTAGTCCAGTCATGTGACTCACATCACGTGACTGTGACGTCACACGCCATCCCGGGAGCGGGGGGGATTTAAATCGAGAAATCACACACAGTGAGTTTTAGACCATGACTAAGCCCGTCTAAGGGCGAAACGCGTAGGTCGCTGTACTTGGACCCTCACACCTATGCCTACTGCCTATTCTGGATTTTATATGATATATAATAAAGAAAATTACTTTTTTATCTACAATATCCCTGAAAGCGCAGACATCGTTTGTTCGTTTGGATTTCATGCCTGCGGTCCGTGGGGTTCCTCTGGATGCTCTCGCGCTGGGGACGAGCACAACAAAAGGTGAGCAGGAACTACCCCCCGTTTTTTTTGTCTACACCCTGCACATAGTACACACTACACATAGTACACATGGCACCGCACATAGCACACACTGCACATAGTACACACTACACACCCTGCACATAGTACACACTACACATAGTACACATGGCACCGCACATAGCACACACTGCACATAGTACACAGGGCACCGCACATAGCACACACTGCACATAGTACACTCTGCACATAGCACACACTATACATTGTACACACTGCACATAGTACACACTGCACATGGTACACAGGGCACATAAATCCGTAGAGGTATGAGCTGTATATCTCTTGTATATTCAGAGTCCTCTCTACGTTTCGTCCTCAGAGCGGGGGGGGGGGCTGGTGCGGGTGTGGTTGGTTGCAGACGCGTCATTTGTCGCTCCGGTTACACTTTCTGCTAAATGATGAAATCCATCAATATTCAAGGAAATGTTCCACAAGGTTTAACAAGTGACAAGACGAATAGGACACAGATGCCACGGCTACGAGGTGCGTCAGCGGAGGACGGCAGAGGAGGATGGGGGTTATACTGGGGCTGGGACAACCGTAATTCCATCTCTCTGCCCCTTGGAGACTGAACACTGGAATATCACTGGTTAAATGTGCAGTGAATCTTCAAAGACATATTTAAAGGGGATGTCCATGAAGTCTCTTTTGCTGAGAGAGGTCCAGTACTGGTGATCCTCTGGAGATGTGCTTATAAAAGGAAATCCTCACACTGCTGTGCTCTTAGCTCTTTGCATATAGATGCTTCAGACCACCTCCTCTCTGCTCTACCTGACTGCTGTAGTATTCAACCAGAAGCTTGCTGCATTTTTCACTGAGAAGGGAGGTGGCTGTAATAAAAAGGCTCCATGCACAGAGCAAAGAACACAGCAGTGTGAGTCAGATTGAAGAAGCTATATACTGGAATATAAATCCATACATCACAGTCCTGCTGCTATTAAAACCATTCACAAAGGTCTGATTACACATCCCTCCAGGGACAATACCTAACACTGGCTACAGAGAGCACAGAGCACAGCAGTGTGAGGTCTGATTACACATCTCTCCAGGGATAATACATAACACTGGCTGTAGAGAGCACAGAGCACAGCAGTGTGAGGTCTGATTACACATCTCTCCAGGGACAATACATAACACTGGCTGCAGAGAGCACAGAGCACAGCAGTGTGAGCTCTGATTACACATCTCTCCAGGGACAATACATAACACTGGCTGCAGAGAGCACAGAGCACAGCAGTGTGAGGACCTCCCCAATGCAATCCTGGAATATAAATCTATACATCACAGTCCTGCTGCTACTAACTATTGTCCCTGGGAGATGGTGTAATCAGACCTCACACTGCGTGCTCTGTGCTCTCTGCAGACAGTGTTATGTATTGGTCCCTTGGAGGAATGTGTAATCAACCTCACACTCGCTGGCTCTGTGCCTCTCTGCGCCAGTGTTATGTATTGTCCCTGGAGAGATGTGTACAGGACCTCACACTGCTGTGCTCTGTGCTCTCTGCAGCCAGTGTTATGTTTGTCCCCTGAGAAGATGTGTAATCGACCTCACACTGGCTGTGCTCTGTTGCTCTCTGCAGCCAGTGTATGTATTGGTCCCTGGAGAGATGTGTAATCAGACCTCACACTGCTGTGCTCTGTGCTCTCTGCAGCCAGTGTTATGTATTGGTCCCTGGAGAGATGTGTAATCAACCTCCACACTGACTGCTGTCGTTCTGTGCTCTCTGCAGCCCCAGTGTTTGTATTTTCCCGGAGAGATTTGTAGTCAGACCTCACACTGCTGTGTCTGTGCTCTCCTGCAGCCAGTGTTATCTATTGCCCTGATGAGATGTGTAATCAAACCTCACACTGCTGCGCTCTGTGCTCTCTGCAGCCAGTGTTATCTATTGTCCCTGGAGAGATTTGTGTAATCAACCTTTGTGTATGTTTTTAGTAGAAGCAGAACTAAATACATAACACTGGCTGCAGAGAGCACAGAGCACAGCAGTGTGAGGACACACCCCCAGTACTCTGAGAGAAGCTACAATCCTGAACTATAAATCCACATTCACAGTCCTGCTGCTACTAACATTACACATAAAGGTCTGATTACAAATCTCTCCAGGGACAATACATAACAGCAGAATTGTGAGTCAACTTTGGGGAAACCACTTGTAAGAATTTTAAAAGTTTGTAAATTTCTCAATATAAAATAACATACAATAGGAATTATGTGTAATTATTTTTGGTGCTTTATAGAAGGTTCAGTGCACATGGGGGGGGGGGGGTCTAGCTACTTGTGCCCCTCCCCCCATCGACCTCTAGTGCCCCTTTACATGAATAAGACGTTGACCCTGTGACCTCGGCACTCGTGCGCTTGTCCTGCCCCAGAAACACGTCAATGGCTCCCAGGACTCACAGTAGGGGGCTTTGTTACCAGTCCCCGGGACCCTCGCAGACCCCCGTGTGCATGCAGGGCCTTGTTCTCTACAGAGAAGATGCAACACTACGGGGATGTGAGATGTGACTGCTGTGTGTACAATATGAGGGGTCATCACAGCATCTACCCCCCCAAATCCTGGAAACTGCAGTGAGGGGTAGGAATTGGTTATATGGGCGTCTACTGCAGCCATAACAGGGGGATTGTGGTGCCCCCATAACTAAAGAGAGACACAATGCAGCCACAGGATTGTCATAACATAACACTAGAAGACCCCCATGCAAGCGCCAGCCACAGAGACCCCATTACAGCCAAAGACCCCCATACCAGTACCAGCCACAGTGCCCCCATTATAGCCACAGGGATCCCATAACACATAACACCAGAAGACCCCCATAACAATACCAGCCACAGTGCCCCATTACAGTAACAGGGATCCCATAACACAAAATACCATAAGACCCCAATTACCAACTCCAGCCATAGTGCCCCCATTACAGCCACAGGGATCCCATAACAGATAAAGCCTAACAATAACATCCAAAGTGACCACAGAACAGCCGCATGGGTCCCCATACTAGTGCCAACCACTGCGCCCCCATTACAGCAACAGGAATCCTGTTATGGATGAAGATAGAAGACCACCCTACCAGGACCCCCAAAGTGATATGGAGTTCTGCAGCTCATTGTTGTCACCCGACTTTCCTAAACTCACATGCAATGACAAATCCCTCAATCTTAAAGGGGTTGTCCGGAGGTCGAAAAACATGGCTGCTCACTTCCAAAAACAGCGCCTCTCCTGACCATGTGTAGTGCGTGGTATTACATGCTCCATTCATCTCTATACAGCTGAGCTGCAATACCAGCAGAGACCATGGTCAGGGGGTGGCGCTGTTTTTGGAAGAAAGTGGTCATGTTTTTCTACCTCCGGACAACCACTTTAAGATCGAGGGATTTGTCATTGTATATGTAAGCTTCTGCATAACCAGATACAAAAGACATTCAGGAGCTTAGAAAAGCTGAGTGAGGACATTGGACACATGTATATACGATCTCAGCAGGGACATGGGGCCCCAGACGTCTCTGCGCTCTCGCTGGCATGTCTCGCTCTGTCCCAGATGTCTCTCTGGTGTCCGTATGTCCCTCACCGCAGACCCCACAAAACAAATATGTCGCCGGGTTCTGCCGCTTGGTTCCGTCTGCTCCACATTTTTTTTGAGTCTTTGCAATTTTCCGACCATCTGTCATAAAAGATCTTCTTCCAGAGAAAGAGCAAGGACTGCGAGAGGCGGAGGAGTCCCACTGCACTTAAAGGGATTGTACAGGATTGGAAAAACATGGCTGCTTTCTATCGCAACAGCGCCACTCGTGGTCACAGGTTGAGTTGCAATTGAATTTGCAGGAATAATAACCTGTGAGGGTACCGGAGCCCGGACCCCTATGGATCACATAGATTGTAAGTGACACCACAGCTCCTGGGGATGGGCCACCTCTTACACTGGTGGAAGGAGACACCTAGTGGTGATGGATGGCACTGCAGGACACCAGGTGTCATCTCACACAGCAATTTCTTACCAAACTGGAAATGATCTATCGAAATGCAGGAGCCACAGAGCGGAACCGCCGGGAAATTGGAAGCAATTTAAAGGTAAAATATCATTCCCCCCCCTCCCGAATTCTCCAGAACAGGAGGAGAGACGCCTCCAGGTAACGAGGATCTGATGGGTCCCATAGTGGAGAGAGAAACCCAGAGAGAGGAGCGAGGATATGGGGAACTATGAGACCTAAACCTAAAAGGTAACCTGTCAGCAGGTGTGTAGTCATACGTGTAGTCATACATGTATGTTGTTAGTAGCAGCAGGACTGTGAATGCTGTATTGACCCCCACATGACTCTGCATGGATCAAAACGGAATCTCCACTTAATAAATAAATAATAAAAAGTTTTAGGAATTACTAATAGACTTTTAATAAAAGAACCAACATCAAATATATAGCAATTGTTCTTGGAGAGATGAGAACTGTGTGTATGTTGTTAGTAGCAGCAGCACTGTTATATATAGGATTCATCTTCCAGGATTGTACTGGGGGGTGTCCTCACACTGCTGTGTTCTTGCAATGAACTGTTCAACAGGTTCTCTCCACTGTATGTGATTGCTATACTATTCCCCCACCCCTTTTACTCAGAACAGAGAGGAGAGGCTACAGAGCAGCCCAGTGCAGAGAGCAAAGAGCACAGCAGTGTGACAACCCTTCTCCAATGGTGGAATATAAATTCATATTTCACAGTCCTGCTGCTACTAACAACATAAACAGGACCGATTACACATCTCTCCGGGGATAATACAAAACATTGGCTGTATGAAGCACAGAGCACAGCAGTGTGAGGAAACACCCCAAATGCACTTGGAGAAGCTACAATCCTGAAATATAAATCCATACATCACAGTCCTGCTGTTACTAACAGCATATAAAGAAATATGATTACACATCTCTCCAGGGACAGTACATAACACTGGCTGCAGAGAGCACAGAGCACAGCAGTGTGAGGTCCTCTGCAAGCCGTGTTATGTCATTTGTCCCTGAGAGATGTGTTAATCAAACCTCTCCACTGCTGTCTCTGTGCTCCTCTGCAGCCTGTGTTATTTAAACTGTCCCCGGAGAGATGTTGTAATCAATTTCTTTATATCGCCTGTAGTACACACAGGCTGTGATGTATGGATTTATGTTCAGGATTGTAGCTTCTCCAAGTGCATTTGGGGGTGTTTCCTCACACTGCTGTGCTCCTGTTTGCTTCATACAGCCAATGTTTTTGTATTATCCCCGGAGAGAGTGTGTAATCGGTCCTGTTTATGTTGTTAGTAGCAGCAGGACTGTGAAATATGAATTTATAATTCCCCATTGGAGAAGGTTTGTCACACTGCTGTGCTCTTTGCTCTCTGCACTGGGCTGCTCTGTAGCCTCTCCTCTCTGTTTCTGAGTAAAAGGGGGTGGGGAATAGTATAGCAATCAATACATGTGGATAGAACCTGTTGAACAGTTCATTGCAAGAACACAGCAGTGTGAGGAACCCCCCAGTACAATCCTGAAGATGAATCCTATATATAAGTGCTGCGGCTACTAACAACATACACACAGTCTCATCTCTCCAAGAACAATTGCTATATATTTGATGTTGGTTTCTTTTATTAAAAGTCCTATTAGTAATTCCTAAAACTTTTTATTATTTATTTATTAAGTGGAGATTCCGTTTTTGATCCATGCAGAGTCATGTGGGGGTCAATACAGCATTCACAGTCCTGCTGCTACTAACAACATACTTATGACTACACGTATGACTACACACACCTGCTGACAGGTTACCTTTTCAGGTTTAGGTCTCATAGTTTCCCCATATCCTCCTCCTCGCTCCTCTCTTGGGTTTTCCTCTCTCCACTATGGGACCCATCGATTCCTCGTTACCTGGAGGCGTCTCTCCTCCTGTTTCTGGAGAATTCGGGAGGGGGGGGAATGATATTTTACCTTTAAATTGCTTCCATTTCCGGCTGTTGTTCCGCTCCTGTGCTCCTGCATTTCGATAGATCATTTCCAGTTTGGTAAGAAATTGCTGTGTAGATGAACACCTGGTGTCCTGCATGCCATCCATCACCACTAGGTGTCTCCTTCCACCAGTGTACGAGGTGGCCCACTCCCCAGGCTGTGGTGTCACTTACAATCTATGTGCATCCATTAGGGGGTCCGGGCTCCGGTACCCTCACAGGTTTATTATTCCTGCAAATTCAATTGCAACTCACCTGTGACCACGATGGCGCTTTGCGATACAAAGCAGCCATGTTTTTTCCAATCCTGTACAATCCCTTTAAGTGGCAGTGGGACTCCTCCGCCCTCGCAGTCCTGCTCCTCTTTCTCTGGAAGAAGATCTTTTATGACAGATGGTCGGAAAATTGTCAAAGACTCAAAAAAAATGTGGGGCAGACGGAACCAAGCGGCAGAACCCCGGCGACATATTTTGTTTTGGGGGGTCTGCGGTGAGGGACATAGACACCAGAGACATCTGGGACAGAGCGAGACATGCCAGCGAGCGCAGAGACGTCTGGGGCCCCATGTCCCTGCTGAGATCGTATATACATGTGTCCAATGTCCTCACTCTAGCTTTTCTAAGCTCCTGAATGTCTTTTGTATCTGGTTATGCAGAAGCTTACATATACAATTGACAAATCCCCTCGATCTTAAGTGGTTGTCCGGAGGTAGAAAAACATGACACTGCCTTCGTATTTCCTCAAAAACAGCGCCACCTGACCCACTGAGGGGTGGCTCGGTGGGTGTTGCTATTGCAGCTCAGCTGTATAGAGATGAATGTAGCATGTATATAAAACCAACGCACTAACACTGGTCAGGAGAGGCGCTGTTTTTGGAAGTGAGCAGCCATGTTTTTCGAACCTCCGGACAACCCCTTTAAGATTGAGGATTTGTCATTGCATGTGAGTTTATGAGGAAACGTCTGGGTGACACAATGAGCTGGCAGAACTCCTATCACTTTGGGGGTCTCGTAGGTGGTCTTCTATCGTTCATCCATAAACGATTCCTGTCTGTATGATGGGGCGTCATTGTGGTTGGCACTATGTATCGACCCATGCTGTTCTTGGCCTTTCTGTTTTCGCCTTACCGCTTATCTATACCCATCCCTGTCCCGCTTATGGCTTGCTCTCCTTGTTTCGGGGTCCGCTTGTTCTTACTCTGTATGGGATCCTAATGAATGGGCTTGGTCGGCTGTGTTTTGGGCTTCTGGTCCCTCAGTCCCGTTATTCCCTTGTCTCTCATGGGCCGGCTGTATTGGGGTCCTTTCCCCCTCCTATGGTCCTCCCGTGCTGCGTTGCGGGGCGCTCCTATTGTTATTTGCACCTCCTACATTTGTCCTCCTTTTTCATGGGGCACCATCCCCCCCCTTTATGTCGCCGCCCAAGTGCGCGCCCGCCATAACCCTTGAATTCCTCCCGCACCTGCGTTTCTCTGGTTTGTCACTTGGATGTTATGTTTAGGCTTTATCTGTTATGGGATCCCTGTGGCTGTAATGGGGGCACTATGGCTGGAGTTGGTATTGGGGTCTTATGGTATTTTGTGTTATGGTCTCCCTGTTACTGTAATGGTGCACTGTGCCTGGTATTGTTTTGGGGTCTCTGGTGTTATGTGTTTTATGGGATCCCTGTGGCTATAATGGGGGCACGTGGCTGGTACTGGTTGGGGGTCTTTGGCTGTAATGGGTCTCTGTGGCTGGCGCTTGCATGGGGGTCTTTTCTAGTGTTATGTTATGACAATCCTGTGGGCGCAATGTGTCTCTCTTTAGTTTATGGGGGACCACAACCCCCTGTTTGGCTGCAGTGACGCCCATATAACCAATTCTACCCCTCACTGCAGTTTCCAGGATTTGGGGGGTAGATGCGTGAGACCCTCATATGTACACCACAGCAGTCACATCTCATCCCCGTATGTTGCATCTTCTCTGTAGAGAAAGGCCCTGCATGCACCGGGGGTCTGCGAGGGTCCCGGGGACTGGTAACAAACCCCCTATGTGAGTCCTGGGAGCCATTGACGTGTTTTCGGGGGCGAGACAAGCGCGAGTGCGAGGTCCCAGGGTCAACGTCTTTTCATGTAGGGGCACTGAGGGTCGATGGGGGAGGGGCACAAGTAGCTAGACCCCCCCCCCCCCATGTGCACTGAACTTCTATAAAGCACCAAATAATTACACATAATTCCTATTGTATTTTATTTTATTTGAGAAATTTCCAAACTTTTAAAAATTCTTACAAGTGGTTTCCCCCAAAGTTGACCTCACAATTCTGCTGTATGTATTGTCCCTGGAGAGATTTGTAATCAGACCTTTATGTGTATGTTAGTAGCAGCAGACTGTGAATGTGGATTTATAGTTCAGGATTGTAGACTTCTCTCAGAGTACTGGGGGTGTGTCCTCACACTGCTGTGCTCTGTGCTCTCTGCAGCCAGTGTTATGTATGTCCCTGGAAGATGTGTAATCAGACCTCACACTGCGTGCTCTGTGCTCTCTGCAGACAGTGTTATGTATTGTCCCTGGAGAGATGTTGTAATCAGACCTCACACTGCGTTCGTGCTCTGTGCTCTCTCACCGCCAGTGTTATGTATTGTCCCTGGAAAGATGTGAATCAGCCTCACACTGCTGTGCTCTGTGCTCTCTGCAGCCAGTGTTATGTATTGTCCCTGGAGAGATGTGTAATCAGACCCACAACTGCTGTCTCTTGCCTCTCTGCAGCCAGTGTTATGTATTGTCCCTGGAGAGAGTGTAATCAGACCTCACAACTGCTGTGCTCTGTGCTCTCTGCACCAGTGTTATGTATGTCCCTGGAGAGATGTGTAATCAAACCTCACACTGCTGTGTCTCTGTGCTCTCTGCACCATGGTTATGTTTGTCCCGGAGAGATGTGTAATCAAACCTCACACTGCTGTGCTCTGTGCTCTCCTGCAGCCAGTGTTATCTATTGTCCCTGATGAGATGTGTAATCAGACCTCACACTGCTGCGCTCTGTGCTCTCTGCAGCCAGTGTTATCTATTGTCCCTGGAGAGATTGTAATCAGACCTTTGTGTATGTTTTTAGTAGAAGCAGAACTATGAACATGGATTTATATTCCATACTACAAATGTCACAGCAGAGGAAAGTAGATTAATGGATAGAGCACAGCACAGCAGTGTGTGTGCTATGCCTCAATGCACTTGGCATGCTACAATCCTCAAATTAAATAACATCACAGCCCTGCTGCTACTAACAACCTACACAAAGGTCTGATTACACTCTCTCTAGGGAAAATACATAGAAATGACTGTATGGTCACAGCTGCTACAGGTTCCCTTTATGGTTTTGTTCCTCTTTCCCGCATGCAATACTAATTTGCAATAAATGTTAAATAATTTTTTATATTGACCACAATCATGTGTTTATTCCCTTATCTGACCACAAGATGGCGATAGCAATAAAACACTTTATTTATGTTGGATACTTTTCTTCTCCCTCTATACAGTGTGGCTAACCTATGCACTGGTGCCAGAGGTGGCACTCGGAGCCTTCTGTGGGCACTCAGGCCATCACCAGAGATACTCCAGGTATCTTCCGCAGTCCCAGACAGTCCAGGACTTGCTGTGCACAGAGTATTTTAAAGTGACAGCAGTACCTGGCACTATTTTTCTTTGCTTTATTGGTGTCCTCAGGGTGGCTGGTTATCAATGAAAACTGTCAGAGAAGGAGATATAAATCACAAATAATTTGGCACTTTGTGATAAATAAGTGTTTCTTTGTTGTAGTTTGGGCACTCAGTGTCTAAAAGGTTTGCCATCACTGCTCTATACGTTCTCTTCCTCCTCCCTTGGGCCCCAGTTACTTCTTGTCTCAGTCCTTCCCTGATCTCGGGTTCCCTGAGCGTCGAGCTCTTGGCTCGGGGACGCTCTCCTACGGCCTCTGCCTCCATTACTGGTGGTGACTTCAGCCAACGATGTGGCCAAAGCGCAAGGATCTAAAGTATCCGGGGACCCCCAAGCTGTGCCCATCAGATGCCAGGGGCATTGTATAGCAGAATGGGTTACATTTCTCCAGTGTCTGTACATGGGTCTAACACTACAGACGCTCATTATAGGTCCTGAATTCTGCAATATAGCAGTTTTCACCGCAGGCCTCTATCCTAATTCTCAGTTTCTCTGAGCTGCTGGTAGACTATGCTGCTATGAGGGTCAAAAAATAACATTATAGAGAAGAACTGAACGCTCTGATGTGACTAAAGCACTTGGGGTGAGATAAAAACAACACTGTCTAATGAGAATACAGTAATTAGGGTGATGTAGAAAACCTACAATGAGCTGCAGAATTGCCTGTGCCTCTGTTTCTCTCATCTCTCTTCACTCAGAAGCATTGGCAGATCATATAGTACATTATAAGAATACTATGACTGACCTCTACTGATGGGAAATAAAGCACTTGGGGTTAGATAGAAACTTACTATTATCTACAGCAGCCTCGATCACTGTCTCTTTTTCTTTTGTCACATCAGTAGAAAAGAACATTACAGAGAAGACTCTTCTTTGCTCTGATGGGATAAAAGCACACCTGGGTTGAGATAGAACACTTACTAATGATCTAAAGCCCCACTGTCACTGTCTCTTCACTTCATCACACTCATCACTAGGGCCAAAAAGAACATTAAGGATAAGCACGCCCTGCTCTGATGAGAATAAAGCACTTGGGTAAGATGAAACACCTATTTATCTCCACTGTACAGATGAAATAAAGTAGAAGGGTGATTGAAAACCTACACTCACCTGCCTTGCCTCTGTTTCTCTCTCCTTGACTCAGAAACATCAAACGGATAATATAGGTCATTATAGAGCGCAGTACTGACCTGTACTGTGCAATAAAGCACTTGGGGTGAGATGAAACTTCCTATTTATCTCCAGAAGCTCTGTCTGTGTCTCTCTCTATCACTCAGAAGTGTCAGCAGATCATATAGGACATAATAGAGATGTATTGGCTTGTACTGATACAATAGAATAAAACTTACTATTAGCTCACAGCTCCCCTTCCTTCCCTATCCATATCCTTGAGCACCACACATTGGCATCTTGATAAGCCATCACTAGACCTAGCCCTTCATAAAATCCCTTAGATCTGCTCAGTGTCGTTGCAGTGTATCAGTTGCGTCTTACAGCTGCAGCTCCTCAATGCACAGAAGCTCCCAACATGTAAATGTACATCCCGATGCCAAAGGGGTTAATTGTTAACAACTTTATCAGTCCTTGTGTCCCTAAGATTGGGGATACGGGAGGGTCTGCGCAGCTGAGCCCCAGGCAGCGCAGGACGTGTCTCGAGGGCGCTCAGCATACGTCGCAGCAGATGTGAGTGGGATGTGGCGGCCGCTATGTAGGCAGAACAGAAAAGTGCCGCCTGAGGCAGGGGGGGGGGGGGGGGGGGGGGGGGCTCTGGCTACGACTGGATGATCATAACTTCACCTGACAATAACCCGGGGGGAGGGTCACATGACCTCTGCACTGCACCGAGGGGTTAAACCGAAGTGTAACAATTGTAATCATCCATTACAATCCTAATATACAATGTATCCAATGATCAAGTCCTCTGCTTCTGCGCCTAATAGTCATTCTATCCTAATACTTCCACTGCTGAGTGTTTGCTACAGTTGTATCCTGATTCAGACTGTTACACAGTATAAGTGCAGTAAACGTATCAGAACTCTCAAGCTGGACGATTACCATATTTCACAGTCCTGCGCTACTACCAACATCCACAAAGGTAGAAATAAAACAGCTTTCAGATTCTTGTTAATACATGAGAGCAGAGAGATGTGAACTGGGCACAGGCACAGGGCACAGCATGTGGAGGACAGCATTTAAATGCACTTTAGCTGCTACTATCCTCAATGAGAACTCCAACCTGCTGACAGTTTCCCTCAATCCCTTTATGGTTGTACTCTGCTAACCATGTAGTAAGAGCGCCCCCGCTGACCAGAATGCAGTGATAGGTGTAGATAGCCCTCCCGCAGCCTCCCCCTGGGAGTGATCCCTATAACTGGCGGCTCAGTTTTTGGGGCTGAACATGTTGTTTTAACTTATTTCTCATAAGTTGTTATTATTAGAACGTGAGATTTCCAGGAAAAAACATAAAAATCTGCGACGGGAGGAAATCTCCTGGGTACTGAGGGAGGGTCACACATCGGAGGGCAGATAGGGTCCCTGATGATGGGGTCCTCCCCATCACTGCCTCGCCCCATACCATTCCAGGCTGAGCTCCGTCCTGACGCCCGTCTCCTTATATTCCAGCTGATAATCATTGATAATTTTCCCATGGAACCTTCACAAACAGGCTATCGATGAGGGATCCGCAGCGATCAGGATCTGAAGCAATCTCCCTACACGCACTCACCACTGGAGTAATTGGGCATCACAAGGAAGTTAGGATCCAGTCTATGTCCCTATGGTCCTGATTTCCTCCCATCAGTAGACAATGTAGCTTCAGGCTTCCTGGAGGGGGGGGGGCAACCTGTTTGGGACATAAGGGGGTGTCACCGGGAGGTTTACAAGGCACCTGTCAGGGGCAGGGGGCACAGTTGTCATGCATTTGGTGCAGCATATTGGGTAGTGACAGGGGTCCGGGATGACCTGCGTTATCTGAGGGTCCTATAGGGCCAAGAAGCTATTTTTGGCTACAACTGGCATCGGCGGGGGCAGCGCTGGAACCAAAGACCCCAATGTCAGTTATCTCAACCTGTTCCCCCCCCATTCCTTCATTTGGTTCCTGCTTTGTGGCTTTAGTTACTCAGAGATATCTGTGCCTATTGTTATTGTTGGATTGTGACTGATATTAATAAGGGGGTCCTGGGGCTGAAACTGGGGGCACTGTGGGGTCATTGTGACTTATTTTGTTTTATTGGGTCCCTTAACCATTTTAATATGAGTCATTGTGACTAGGACTGATGGTGCAAGGTCTTTCATTTGTTATTACTTTATTGGGGCACAGTAACTTATCATTAGTGGGGCACTGTATCTTACATTATGGGGCAATGTAACTTATACATTATGTGGCACTGTAACTTATCATTTGGGGGCACTGTATCTATCATTATGGGGCATTTACTTATCATTATGGGGGCACTGTAACTTATCATTATGGTGGCACTGTATACTATCATTATGGGGGCACTTAACTTTATCATTATGGGGGGCACTGTATCTTACATTATGGGGCACTGTAACTAACTTATCATATGGGGCACTTATCTTATCATATGGGCACTAGACTTATCATTATGGGAGCCTAGACTTATTATGGGGCACTGAATTTAATCATTATGGGGGCACTGCAACATTCTCATTAGGGGGGCACTGTATGTTATCATTATGGGGGCACTATAACTTATTATGGGGGGCAATGTAACTTATGATTATGGGGGCACAGTAACTTATCATTATGGGGCAATGTAACTTATCATTATGGGAGCACTATGACTTATTATGGGGCACTGTATCTTATCATTATGGGGCACGTAATCTTATCATTATGGGGCAAGTAATGATCACTTATGGGGCACTAAACTTATCATTATGGGGCACTGTAAACTTATCATTATGGGGGCACTATAACTTAACATTTATGGGGGCTCTGTAAACTTATCATTATGGGGGCACAGTAACTTATCATTATGGGGGCACTGTAACTTATCATTATGGGGGCACTGTAACTTATCATTATGGGGCACAGTAACTTATCATTATGGGGGCACAGTAACTTATCATTATGGGGGCACTGTAACTTATCATTATGGGGGCACAGTACGTATCATTTGGGGACAGTAACGTATCATTATGGGGACAGGTAACTTATCATTATGGGGCACAGTAACTTATTCATTATGGGGCACTTAACTTATCATTATGGGGGCACTGTAACTTATCATTATGGGGGCCTGTAACGTATATCATGAGGGGCACAGTAACTTATCATTAGTGGCACAGTAACTTATCATTATGGGGGCACTGTAACTAATCATTATGGGGGCACTATAACTTATCATTATGGGGGCACTATAACTTATCATTATGGGGCACTATAACTTATCATTATGGGGGCACTGTAACTTATCATTATGGGGGCACAGTAACTTATCATTATGGGGGCACTGTATCTTATCATTATGGGGGCACTGTATCTTATCATTATGGGGGCACTGTATCTTATCATTATGGGGGCACAGTAACTTATCATTATGGGGGCACAGTAACTTATCATTATGGGGGCACGTACTTATCATTATGGGGGCACTGTATAATACATTATTATTGGGGGCATAATAACATTGTTATGGAGGAATGTTGGCTCTTAGTTGGTATTATGGAGGAAACCACTGGACCTGAACACGTTTCTGTACCCAAATCTTGACATATTTTGCCCCTAGATAATCCCTCCATATTTAATCCCTTGGTGACAGCGGTTGGTCCGGCCATGTCTGTGGTGGTCTCGCTACAGTAGAAGAGTTATATGAGGCCACAATGGCAACAAATAAGCATCAGAAGCCTCCGTGTGACCTGTAGGGGGGGAGGGGGTGCACCCTGAGACCCTCCCTGGATCAATAGACGACTGTTCACACATTACAGTCACCTTCATAGATGGATGCACAAACAGTTATGTGAATACGTAACTGACCCCTACACGGGTCTAGGTCACTCTCCACTCTTCTGTAATATTCATTCTATGATAAAAAGTTCTAGAATTAATATATAGACTTTACTTTTATCTTATAGAACATTGACAGCAATTGTCCCTGGGAGAGTGTGTAACAGACCTTTATGTGGTATTGTGTTAGTAGCAGCGGTACTGTCACATATATCGATTTATATTCCCGAATTGTAGCTTCTCAAGTGCACTGGGCCATGTCCTCACACCGCTGTTGTTCTGCTGCTCCCTGACCCAAACTTGCTCCACACCCACCCCTCCTGCTCTGAGTGACAGCTACAGAATCCTTGCAGTAACTTTGATTACTTAGTGCACAACCCTAAGCTCACAGCAGTGTGAGACACGCCCACAATGCACTGGAAAGCCACATCCTGGAATATAAATCCATATCTCACAGTCCTGCTGCTACTAACACACTACTAACTGTTCAGGTATACATGGATAGAGTAGAGGAGGGTGGGGGGAGGTGCAGCTCATGCGATGTAAATATCTGGGTGATTACTTCTGTCTGACTCATTAATAATTTCACATTGTATCTTATGTCGATAATCAGATGTGACAATCCCTGATATATAGGACGGGTAATATGATTACAGAATATTACATTGCCACACACGATACCTACAGAGGTGAGCCCCAGAGACCAGGGATGCCCCGCCCACAGTCACTATTAATAGTTATTAGTCTCCTGGCTGCAGACTCTCTTCTATATACACACACACAAACATATTCACAGGTAGTGAGACCCTCCCCTCCTTAATTTATTTATTTATGTATCCAAATATAAAACAGTATCAAAAGTAATGGGATACATGTAAACACACATTCTTTAAACATTCCGTTACATATTATAATATCCTATATATTGCAGAACTTCCTTCCCCCATTGCTGCTCCACGCCACTGCCCCCCATGCCTCCTCATTGCCCCCCACTGCCCCCCACTGCCCCATTGCCCCCCCCACTGCCCCCATTGGCCCCTGTTTCCTTCACAGATGAGTCATAGATTGTTTAGTAATTATTAATCTTTCTCAAAAACGCTAGTTACTGTTCTCAACGCACTTGTGCCCATATATCAGACCTTCCATAGTGAGAACCCTCCATAACAAAAATCCCAGTACAGTCGTCCCCAGGTTCGTACAAATAGGTTCCATAGGTTTGTTCTTAAGTTGAATTTGTATGTAAGTCGAAACTGTATATTTATAAATTGTAGATCCAAGAAATTTTATTTGTCCCAGTGACAATGGATTTTTACATTTTTGCTGTAATTGGACCAAGGGATTATCAATAAATCTTCATTCAGACACCTTACACCTGATATTGAGCAGCCTGAGGACTATAGTACATCCAGAGAGGTCACCAGAGTTCACAAGGGGCAGAGGGGTCAGTCTGTAACTAGGGTCTCTCTGTAAGCGGGTGTCCTTAAGTAGGGACCGCCTGTAATCGATAATTCTGCTGTAGTGGCAATAGAACCTTCGATCCCCAATAGTTTTTTAAACAACCCCATGTTCTGTAAGGAGGGGCCCCGGTGAATCACATTCCACAGAAAAAATGGAATCATAAATTCCCCATATTTTCTCCAAGTGTTTTTGATATTGCAAATACGAGGAAATAAAAAGTTGGAGAATTTTTCCCTTGTCCCAAAGGCTCTTCATTCACTATGTATCTAATCAGTTTTAACCCTGTATCCCCCAACCAAATGGAAAATTGGGCAAAATGTACAATAATTGTGGTGCAAAATCATCCTGACCCTTTGGAAGAGGGAAAATATTCCAATGAACCAGGAATATAAATCCATATCTGACAGTCCTGCTGCTACTAACAACCCCACAAACAAAGGTCAGATTCCCATCCTTCCAGGGAGAATACATAACACTGGCTGCAGTCACATGGTCACAACACCTGCTGACAGGTTCCCTTTAACTGGAGTTATTTTTGACCTACACTTTAAGAAAACTGTAGTGCGATGATCATAGACCGATCTGTATTCCTAGAGCGCTCGTTAGTCCTGTGATCTGCCCCATCCCCTGGTGATCGGGGTGGGAAAGGCATAGGGTATCCGAATTGTTATGTATGAGGATGGTGCAGCACAAGGCTGGGGTCTCTCTCCCCCTCATGGGGACGACCCCCCGCTCTCCCGTGATACCTCCGCACAGAGATGAGTCTGGTTTCCACTCATTTTATTAAATATTTGCTTTTACCTTTAGGGACTATAAAATGTAAACGAGAGTCTTGGCGCTGGAATATAATGTGAGCGAGAGATGATTCATATTCAGGAAAACACCACAGAATATTCTGGAGGATCCGCACTACACAGACCCCTCTACACGCCCCAAAATCCATTCCTGGGAGAACAATGTAAGGGGGATCATGTAAGAGGCATGACTATCGACCTCTCCTATCGATCTATCTATCTATCTATCTCCTATCTACTATCTACTATCTATCTCATATCTATCTATCTCTATCTAGCTCTACGTATCTAGCTCCTATCTTCTATCTCATATTACTGCCTATCTCATATCGATCTATCTATCTCCTATCTATCTCCTATCTATCTATCTCATATAATCATCTTCTATCTATCTATCTATCCTCATATCTATCTATCTATCTATCCATCTCAATCTACTATCTCCTATCTATCGATCTATCTATCTCCTGCTATCTATCTATCTCCTATCTATCTATCTATCTATCTCCCTATCTATCTCATATCTATCTATCATCCATCTCATATCTATCTATCTCCTATCTCTCTCTATGGTCTCCAGTCTCTCTCAGTACATTACAGGCTGACATCATTGTGCTGGTGCTGTTGTCGTGTGACGGCCGGGTCTCCTTTTCATCACCTGTCTGGCGGTTTCCCTGCATTGTCTGACTCCTCATACACATGTATATTGTTCTGTAATAATCAGGAAGAGCGGAGAGTCCGCTGTCCCCATTACCTGCACTTCCCCGCAGGAAGACCTGACAACTCATGTGCGTTACCCCCATGACCTGCAGTCACGCTAACACCGGAGGCACCATGTACAGCGCACCACATGCAATCCGCACCAGTCATAACCAACCACAATACAACACATGTCTATAGAGAGGAAAGACTTTATATATCATACACGTTGAGAGGTTGCTGAAACTATGCTCCAGAGCTGCACTCACTATTCTGCTGCTGTGCACGTCACTGTTACATACATGACATTACTTATCCTGGTTACTGATCCTGAGTTACATCCTGATTATACCCCAGAGCTGCACTCACTATTCTGCTTGCTGGATTAGTTCACTGTGTACATACATGACAATTACTTTCCTGTACTGATCCTGAGTTACATCCTTATTATACCCCAGAGCTGCACTCACTATTCTGGCTGCTGGTGCAGTCACTGTGTACATACGGACATTCCTTCTCCTGTACTGATCCTGAGTTACAATCCTGTATATACCCCCAGAAGCTGCACTCACTATTCTGCTGCTGGTGCAGTCACTGTGTACATACATGACATTACTTATCCTGTACTGATCCTGAGTTACATCCTGTATTATACCCCAGAGCTGCACTCACTATTTCAGTGCATGTTGTATTGTGATGTGACTAGAGATGAGCGAGCACTAAAATGCTCGGGTACTCGTTATTCGAGACGAACTTTTCCCGATGCTCGAGTGCTCGTCTCGAATAGGAGCCCATTGAGTCAATGGGAGACTCGAGCATTTTTCAAGGGGGGACAAGGCTCTGCACAGGGATAGCTTGGCCAAACACCTGGGAACCTCAGAAAAGGATGGAAACACCACGGAAATGGACAGGACACAGCGGGCAAAGCATGCATGATGCCTCTGAGGCTGCTTAAAATCGCACCATTATGCCAAAATTATGGGCAACAGCATGGCGCTTGACAAGTGACAGAATGAAGCTAGATGGCATCTAAACATCCAATAATTGACCCTACACTATAGGGGACGGCATGCAGAGGCAGCGGCAGCAGTGGCAGGCTGAGAGTGGCATGGCGACAAACCCTAAAATGGACTCAAGGCTTCACCAAAGGAGGTAAATGATTTCCTATGTGAACAAAAGGTTGAATGTATATTTAGTCGATAACACAGCATGGTGGCAACATAGTGACCAAGTTCCATAACGTATCTGGTGAAACACCCAAAAATGAGCCTGACACAAGCTCTTTTGATAAGGGGACGACGTGGAGGTCAGCCATGGAGACGACTTCCATCCTATTAAGAGCGACAGTATGGGCATTCATTTGCGCTGCTGCTATGATTGCAACTCAGGTCTCCAGCATGGCGGCGACAGATGGGCCGGTTCCACTATGTATCTGGTGAAAGCACCTGAAAATTCTGCCTGACAACAGCTCGTTGATAAGGGGACCATGTATGGAGGCAGTGAACTAGTAGTAGATTAGGTGCTGCGTTAAACTATGTTAGTTGATCTTGGCATGAGCTCTGCGCTCCGCTGCCAGGCGAGCTTTCGCCAATCCAAGCCCCTGTCTCTAGGCTACTCCCCAAACAGCACTTCTAGAACCTTTTGATAAGATCAGTGTAGTAGCGTCTTATAGTTTGGGATATGGCGGGTGAGGGAATGTAACAGATGCGCAAGAAGCGCTGAAATAATATCCCTAAATTATAAAGTTTGCCAGTATATTTGTGGATTAACACATCAGGTGGCGACAACGTTAACAAGTTTGATGTGGAATCCATGAACAACACCCAAATCCTGACCCGACACAGTTCGTTTGATAAGGAGACCATGTATGGAGGCAGCTATGGACGACTTTTGAGGTATCAAATGGAGACAAACGTGTGGAGGCTGCTATTGAGACAATTAATTTGGATAGTGCCTGTATGTGGCAGTCCAAAAAAGTTTTCAAACCAGAGGAGCAGTATGTGCCCTCCAGAAAAATTCCAATGATTGAGTGCACCTCCCAAAATTGCTTAAACAGAGGACCGGGTAGGTGGCCCTCCAGAAAAATTAAATGCATAAAGTACTATGCTAGAGCCAGTTGGCCCTGGCAAAAATAGCCAGTTTTCCTCCTCTGCTTTTAGTGTACAAGAGGAGAGAAGGAGGACAATGAGGAGGGGAAGGGAGGTGAGTGGAGGAGGAGTGGATAATTATTCAGGTTGAGCTTCTTTCACTGTTGGAGAATGAAAATCCGGAGAATCCAGGCTTATATTCATCTTGATAAGCGTCAGCCTGTCCGCTGTCAGTCGACAGGCGTGTACGCTTATCGGGTGATGATGCCGCCAGCTGCACTGAAAACAACCCGCTCGGACAAGACGCTAGGGCAGGGCAGGCAAGAACCTCCAAGGCGTACAGCGCCAGTTCGTGCCACATGTCCACTTTGAAACCCAGTAGTTGTAGGGAGCTGTGTGATATCTTTAGGAGCGATGGTTGGGTCAGCTACGTACTCCTCCACATCTTTCTGTAAGATCATCCCTACTCTGCCGAGACTGGGGACAGGTGACAGTGTCTTGCTGGGGTGACATAAAGCTGGCAAAAGCCTTGTAAAGCGTACCCCTGCCAGTGCTGGACAAGCTCCCTGCTCGCCTACTCTCCCTCGCTACTTGCCCGCAGAACTACGCACTCTGCGCTAGCGCTGTACAGAAGGAATACCTGTTTCAGCTTGTGCACCAGGGCCTGCTGGTATTCATGCATTCTCACACTCTTCCTCTCCAGGGATGAGAGTGGAAAGATTTTGGCTTGTACCGTGGTCCAGGAGAGTGAACACCCAGTAATCGGTGGCTGGAATAAATTTCTTTGAACGCGAGGGTCACGGGATAGGCAGCCTAGCATGAATCTGCCATATCGCCAGAGTCCCAACGCGTAGGAATTCACTCCCCTCACTGGCTGACTGTCCATTTCCTCCTCCTCCTCCTAACTCCTCCAATTCCTCTTTCTTCTGCCCATACACGCTCAACAGTGAAGGACTCAACAATGGTCCCCTCTTCTGTCTCGCCAACATTCTCCTCCTCTTCCTCTCCTCCACCTCCACCTCCTCCGATATTTCGCGAGAAACAGACCTAAGGTGCTTTGGCTATCACAAGGGAATCTTCTTCCCCCCGTCTCTTGTGAGGAGCGCAAAGCTTCCGACTCATGCTGACCAGAGAGTTTTTCAACAGGCCAAGCACGGGAGGTGAGGCTGATGATGCGGCATCGCCACTGACCATCTGTGTGTACTCCTCGAAGTTACTCAGCACTGACAGTATCAGACAATCCACGTCCACTCCTCATTGTAGACTTGAGGAAGCTGACTGACACCTGACTACCAGTTCTGGTGAAGTTACATCTGGCAGTCTACATCGCTCGGCGCTGCTGGTAAACTCTGGATAACATGGTTAATGTTGAATTCCACCTCGTGGGGCACTCGCACAACAGTCGGTGACGGCAGTTGGAGGCGGCCTGCCTGCCCTAGAGTGCGCAGCACTCTGGGCTGGACTTCTAAATGCGCAAGATGGCCGCAACCTTCGTGAGCAATCAGACAGATTGGGGTATGTCTTGAGGAAACGCTGAACTATGAGATTAACACATGGCCAGGCATGGCACATGTGTCAGTCTGCCGAGTTGCAGAGCCCCACCAGTTACGGTCCGTTGTCCACACACACACCAACCTGCCTGGCTTCAGGTTCAGCGGCCAAGCCACAGATCATTCGCGCGTGATGCCCTGTAATAGTTCTGGGCGGTGTGCCTTTTTAATATCGCCTAGGCGCTCAGCAGGTTTGAGCACCGCCTGCTGTCGCTTAGCGATGGCACTTGCTCTGTGCCTAGAGCTAACCGAACTGATGGCGCCGTGCCCACGGATGGTATTCTGAGGAGGGGGAGGAGGGGGTGGAGGAGGAGGATCATAGTAGGTCCTTGAGACCTGGACCAGGTAGCCCCCCGCGATCCTCGCGTCGCAGTAATATGACCAGCCTCAGGTCAGACTCGGTCCCAGCCTCCACCAAGTTAACCCAATGTGCCGCACTAGATATAGTGGCCCTGCCCGGCAGCACTCGTCCACGTGTCCGTGTCAGGTGGACCTTGTCAGAAACGGCGTTGGTCAGGCACGGATGATGTTCTCTGAGACGTGCTTGTGCAGGGCTGGGACGGCACATCGGGACAGTAGTGGCTGCTGGGGACCCGAATACCGATGGCCGGCCGCCGCCATGAGGTTGCGAAAGGCCTCGTCTCTTACTAGCCTATAGGGAGCATCTCCAGGCTAAGCAATCTGGAGATGTGGACATATGGCTTGGGCGCGGGTGGGTTGCACTATATTTCCGCTCCAGCGTCTGTGATGGAGAGCTGAACGACTGGTGGATGCTGTGGAGATCTTGGAGGCGACGATGGGTTTTTGTGCCGGGTCCTGGGCAGGGGGCGGACTATCAGCTGAACAGGGGAAGGACATGGTGTGCCCTGGCTGGAGGTGAACGGGCTTGGTGCCATTGAGTGGGGTGTTTAGCATTCATATGCCTGCGCATACTGGTGGTAGTTAAGCTAGTAGTGGTGGAACCCCTGCTGATCTGTTTGGCAAAGGTTGCACACCACAGTCCGTCGGTCATCCGGTGTTTTCTTAAAGACCTCCAGACTCTGAAATCTAGCCCTCGTCCGCGAGGCCCTCGCCACGGAGCTTCAGCTACGTGACCATTTGGCGCTGATGCACCTGCTCTGGCCCTGCCTCTCCGCCTGGCCCACCACTGCCTCTTCCAACCTGTTCGCGTTGAGACTCTCCTCCGTCCTCCGAGAAGCACTGTGTTCACCCGGCCTATCAACCCAGCTTGGGTCGTGTCCTCACTCATCCTCCGATCCCTCATCTGCTGCTCCCCCCTCGACTTCCTGCCCTGACAACAACTTCACCACTGTCTGACAAACCGTGTCTCCTCATCGTCGGACACCTCTTACACACTTCTTCCCTCTACGTCAAGAAGGTCATCATCACCCACAGACTGCGCTTGTGAAACCTGGGCTCGGAAAATTGGCTCATCAGCAACCGGAACAGTGGTTTGTGACTGTGGGAAGGGTCCAGAAAACGTTCCTCAGAGTATGCCGGTTCAAATGCCAAATTTTCCTGGGAGGGGGCGACTGGGGGGGAGGAGGCTGAGGTGCAGGAGCTGGAGGAGTGCCGATTTCGGTGACATGGGTGACTGCGTGGACAATGGTAGAACATTGTCCGCAATCCACGACATCACTCTGCACTTCTTGTCTGCTCTGTTCTGGCCTCACAGTGCTCTAACCATGAGTCCCAGTAACTTCAGACATGAACCTAGGGAGTGTAGCTCTGGCGGCGTTTCCCTGCTCCCTCTCAAGGTGGTGTCTCACCCGCCCAGACACCACGCCTCTGACCCCGCAGTAGTTGGACTCCACGCCCATCGTCCTCTACCCCTAGCCTCGGGTTAAACTTTTCCAAATTAAAAGTGTAACTTGAAAAAAAAAAAATTTGTGTTTATTTTTTTTTCTTTTTTTTTATTTTTTACAAAAAAACCGTGCTCTCCTATTGCTATGGCTAGTTTCTAACTACCACTGCCGCACAACTGGATTTTGTGCTGTGCCGCTGATGAGTTTGAGTGATAAAAATAATACAGTAAAAAATAAATAATCACAGACTCTGCCTAATTCTACTACAAACCCCTAATAAATTGTCCACTTGGTTTGATGGTGGATATTGTGTTCACTAATGAGCTAAAACAACGTATCAAAGTCCCCCTGCAAATTCCTCACAATATGGTACAGCTAGCTGCATCTACTAGTGCCCGCAAGCCAGCCACAAGCAAACAAAAAAAATTAATAAGTTATTGTAGCCCTAAGAAGGGCTGTTTGGTTCTTGTAGAATCACTCCTGCCCTAACAGTGAAGTAATAGAACACCCTAACGCTTTCTTCCTGACCAGCAGTCACTCCCCTCCCTAGCGGCAATCCAGACAGCATGTAATGACGAGCAGCGCGGGCCAGGCGGCTATCTATCCCAGGGTCACCTGATCTGGCCAGCCCACCACTGCTATCCCTGTAAGGGTACCACACGTCATGCTGGGTGGAGTGCAGAGTCTCCTGGCTTGTGATTGCTCTGTTTTCCTGGCCGCCAAAAGCAAAACGGCGGAGCTGCCATTTCTCTCGAGCGGGCGAGTATCGTCCGATCAACAGCAGTTTCGGTGCGCTAATTGCCGAACGGGCATCAAGCTCGGACGAGTATTTTCGCTCATCTCTAAGTTGTTGACTCCGGTTTTCAGTTACACCGTTGCGTACTTTGTATCTGCTGACAACACTTTGGCGCTGTGTCTTATGTCTATGACAATTGAGTTTGTAGTCAGCAGAGGTCAGTGATATTGGCAGCACAAAGCTGCTATATAAGTCTATTCTGCAGCACATGAGACCTGTTGATTCTTGCTTGTATTGCTTACATTCCTGCAGGACCCCCCAATAACCCACCAACACTAGGTGTGCTTGTAAAACATCAATTCATTATATGGAAGGGGCATGAGGTTGGCAGACCTGTCCAGACTGACTCGTCCAACACATTCGCGAGATCCCAGAACCAAGAACTTCTATAATGACCATTCCGTGTATGTTTATTAGTAGTCACAGGACTGTGAAGTTGATTGTAGCTTCTCCACAGTGCACTGGAAGTGTGTTCTTCACTGCGTGTGCTCTGTGCTTTCTGCCACCATTGTTTTGCTGTCCCCGAGGAGAGCTGTCTAATCAGACTTTTGTTGTTAGTAGCAGCAGGACTGTAAATATGAATTATATTCCAGGATTGTAGATTATCCAAATGCATTGTTTTGCTGATAACCAAGGCACAACATCTACAGTAACACAAGCTCTCTGCGGAAATACGCGGCAATATGTGGTCTACAATAGAACACAGAGCACAGCAAATGTAGCACACACCCCCAGAAACATTTGGATGAATCCGAAAGTATAATCCATAATTCACAGCCAGCTGCTTACCAACAATACATCATAGAGGTTTGATTACACATCTTCTCTAGGGATCAATACCTAACACTGACTTCAACAGCACAAGCAAAGCAGTGGTAGGACATCCGCCCCATGCACGTTCGAAAATCCTACTCCCTTTTATAACTCCATATTCCAGTCCTGTGCTACTACAACAGGTCCTCCGGAACTGACACAGTTGGATCATGATAATTGCAGTAAGATCCCCATGTGTCTGCGTTACCTCTGTGCTGCACTGTGTGTAGCAGGTGTCATGATATGATGTTAATCTGACTGCGCTTTCTCACATGCTACATACAGCAAGGAAGGATCGGGGAGCTGCTGCAGGGAACATGGAGAGTGAGTATCAGGGTTTTACTTTTGTATTTTAAAGGAATCTTCCCTCCCACTGTGCGATATGATCTCCGATCAAATCCATCCTGATAAACTGGAGCCATTACTCATAGATCGGTCAGGCACAACATCTATATTCACTTCTTATTTTGTTATACTGCTCCTCCCTCTAAAAATCAAAACGTTTTAAAAATTAGGCTAATGATCCCACAAGTCTACTGGGGAGTTGTGCCAGCAGCCGCCTCCTCCGTGCTGCAAGCTGTTCTATCAGCTGTATACGGTGCTGGAGCCTCATCCCCCCTCCCCACTGTGTGAAGTTTCAGCACACAGAGGAGGGGAAGTGCCCCTGGTTTAATCATAAAGGGATTTTGATATAGGTTTCCTTTCATGGTATAATCTAGGGGGATCTACGGGGTAATAATGGAGGAGGGCTTCAGAGGGTAGCAATATAAGGGGAGCTACTGGGGAATGATATGAGGGGGAGCTAATAGGTCCATTGCCACTTGAGTGGAGTGCTCTGGCCTCGCCTCAGGCAAGTCACACAACATCGGGTGCAGGTTTAACCTGCTGTCAGAGAGAGTTTAGGTCTCAGCCCTGGGCTGGGGGAGGGGTATAATAGAGGGGTAGTAGGTGTGTCAACAATCATTGTGGGACACATTTGAGGGGTCCTGAATCTTGCGTGACGTTTCCTTCTTGTCAGTTAGAGATCCAAGTCGTTGTGGGATTGAAGATTTTTCTTGGATCGTCATCTTACCCTCCCCTTTAAATTCCCCTGCTTACAATGTATCGTCTCATTACAATATTTGGGGCCACGCCCACAAGTCATCTTCCTGGAATGTCAATGTGACTGCACCATATGTTATAATATTGTTTATGATTAGCACATCACAGTACCACTATGTCGTCTCCCATCATATGTTATCTTTGTATTGTCATCATCCTCCGTTAGATGAGCGTAACCTTCTCCTCGCAGTCCAGAGCACATGACACAAATATATTAGTCACAATCTCTTCCTCGTTGTATCGTCAACCATGCTTGCCAAGGTCAGAAAGAGCGACCCATAACATCCAGAAGAGTGGAGAAACATAACACAAATCCCTCATTGCAACAGGCACATGTGAAATGGGTGGACAGGACAGGGACAAACGCTGACACTTGGGGGGACAGGACATGGACACGCTGAACACTTGGGGACAGACACGCTGACACTTGGGGTACGTACAGGGACACTCTGACACTTGGGGGGGGACAAGGACAGGGACACGCTGACACTGTTGGGGGTGCAGGACAGGGACACGCTGACACTTTTTGTGACAGTACATGTCACAAGCACGCTGACACTTGGGGGGACATGAACAGGTACATAACGCTGACACTTGTGGGGGACAGGCCAGGTCAAAACGCTGACACTTTGGGGGACGGACCAGGGACAACCGCTGAAACTGTATGTGTACAGGACAGACACTCTGACTACTTGGTTGGACAGGACAAGGGAACGAACGCCTGACAACTTGGTGGACAGGAACAGGGACAACGCTGCCACTGTCTGGGGACAGGAACAGGACACCTGACACTTGGGGGACAGGACGGACAGACCTGAACTTGGGGGACAGACAGGACAACGCTGACACTTGGGGGACAGACAAGGACATACGCTGACACTTGGGGGGACAGACAAGGACACGCTGACACTTCTTGGGGGACAGACATGGACATGCTGACACTTGGGGACAGGATACTAGGACACGCTAACTTGGGGGACAGGACCAGGGACAACGAACCTGACACTGGGGGACAAGGCAGGGACAACGCTGACACTGGGGGGACAGACCTGGACACGCTGACACTTGGGGGGACAGACAGGGACACGCTGACACTTGGGGGACAGACAGGATACACTGACACTCTTGGGGGGACAGGACAGGGACACGCTGACCTTTTGGGGGACAGACATGGACAATACGCTGACACTTGGGGGGAACAGTACAGGGACACGCTGATACTTTGGGGCAGGAACAGGGACACGCTGAACTTGGGGGCAGTAACAAGGATACACTACATTTTGTGGGACATGGACGAGGGACCCGCGGAACTTGGGGGGACAGGCCAGGGACCCGCTGACACTTGGGGGGCAGGAATAGGGACACCTGATACTTGGGGGGGGGCAGGACAGGGACACACGCTGACACTCCCTTTGGGGACAGACAGGGACCACGACACTTTGGGGGACAGGACAATGGACACACTGACACTTGGGGGACAGGACAGGGATACACCGCTGACACTTGGGGGACAGGACATGACACGCTGACACTTGGGGGGGACAGGACATGGACACGCTGATACTTGGGGTCAGGAACAGGGACATAACGCTGACACTTGGGGACAGGCAGGGACAACACTGACACTTGTGACAGGAAACTCTTTATGGATCCATTTCCTGCAGTTGACGCACGATTGTAGAGGGAGACAGTTCGGTCATTGTGATGTTGCGTTTTCTCTGTCTGGGAGGGGCAGCGCCCGGGGCTCGTCAAGGGTACATAGGATCTTGTCTGTTGTGTTCTTTCCTGAAGGCTTCATCTGCCCCAGTAACCTCATTCAGGACCCCCCCCCGCCTGTGTCTGGGTGTCCATACATCCTGCATTTTTACAATGATTAAACAACCTTCCCAGAGCCCAGGGGTCTCGTCTCCATGGGAGCCCTTCATTGATTTACAGGAGGGCAGAAGCCTGGAAGGACTGAATGGCAGGACAGAGGATTCCGACCTCCGTCCCCGGTTTTCCTACTAAAACCTCCTACCTGCAGCGGCTTCCATTCGGGTTATAGACAAACACTTTCTACACATTTAAGGGAATGCACTGCCAAAAGGCTGGGTACTACGACGGGCACAGAGCTGGGTACGATACTGGGCACAGAGCTTGGGTACTGCCAGGGAACAGAAACTGGGTGACTACGTGCAAAGAAGCTGGGGGGTACTCCGGGCCACAGACTGGTACTGCCAGGCACAGACCTGGGGGTACTGCCAGGTCACAGAGCTGGTATGTCCTAGGGCACAGAGCTGGTACTGCCATGGCACAGAGCTGGTTACTACTGGGTCACAGAGCTGGTACCTGCCAGCGTGCTAGGTTACTGCCGGGCGCTGGGGGTACTGCTGGGGCACAGAGCTGGGTACTGCAGGGGCAGCTTGGTACTGCTGGGCACAGAGCTGCTACTTGCCAGGTCACAGCGAGCTCTGGGTACTGCTTGGGGCACGAGTCTGGGTACTGCAGAGGTTGCTAGGTTACTGCCGGGCCCCGAGCTGGTACTGCAAGGGGCACAGGCGGGTACTCTGTGGCACAGGCGGCCCGGTACGCCGATTTTGCTGGGGCACAGACTGGTACTGCTGGGGGAAACGAGCTGGTTACTCTGCCAGGGAAATGAGCGGTTACTGCTGTGGCACAGACTGGTACGCCAGGGCAGCAGACTGTGTACTACTGCCGGGCACAGAGCTGGTATGCAGGGCCTCAGAGCTGGGTACCTGGCCAGGGACCAAGAGCTGGGTACTGCCGGGGCACAGGCCACTGGCTGCAGAGAGCACAGAGCACAGCAGTGTGAGGTCTGATTACAAATCTCTTCAAGGATAATATATAACGCTGGCTGAAGGAAGCACAGAGCACAGCAGTGTGAGGAAACACCCCAAGTGCACTTGGAGAAACTACAATCCAGTAATATAAATCCATACATCACAGTCCTGCATCTACTAACAACACACATAAAGGTCTGATCACACATCTCTCCAGGGACAATACAAAACACTAGCTGCACAGAGCGCAGCAGTGTGAGGGCAACCCCCCAGTGGACATGGAGAATTCACAATCTCAGAATTTAAATTCATATTTCACAGTCCTGCTCTTACTAACAACTCACACAATGGTCTGATTACACGTCTCTCCAGTACTGAACACTGGCTGCAGTCTGTATGGTCACACCTGCTGACAGGTTCCCTATATAAAAGGTATCTATGATGTACTTTCTTGTCGGCATCTAATGTGTGAGAATCTGCTGGGCTCCCACTAATCCCATGACAGACTGGGGCTCCCCTTTATGTTTCGCATTGGTGGGGTCCAATCTTCAGGCAATCACTGGTTGGTTCCATCTACAAGTCATTGACCTCGAGGATTGTAAGAGGAAAGTGAGAGTCCGGACACAAATCCGACATTTCTGCAGAACTTCCCGAAAGAAAGAGGAAGAGTCAACAGTTTTAAGAATAGAAAACATCTCCAAGTCCATACAAGCGGAGGACGAGCAGTCACATGACCAGACACCATCAGCAGGGACAGAACTGCTGACAGTTTCCTTTTAAATAGAAGATTAGGGAAGTTTATTGCAAATTCATCCGTCAATTTCTTATGATTTTTCCCATGGATTTCACCAAATCTGATTGTGGATTCTTCCTGTACAAATCGCCATAGACTGAGAAAAGTGAGAGTTCAGGACCACCTACAGGGATTCCAGGACCTGGTAGTATTGGCTGTAGCTGGAGACCTTGGAGGGGGGTAAGTTGCTTTCCATTATGGAAGGATTAGCCCCATCCATAGATTGCTGGACGAGGTCCTTATCTGGGGTCCAACCTATGGAGGGCTCAGTGAAAGGTAGGTAGATTAACCCCAAATTGACCCATCAAGTCCTCCATAGGCTGACCCCTGGCCAGGTCAGAGTTCAAGGACCCCAGATAAAGACACAAGGACCTAGTACAGCAGGCAATGGATGGAGACCTCATAGACCACAGATACCAGGTCCATGGTCCTTGAACTCTGACCCAGCCTGGGACCCCCGGCTATTCCTCACCTATGGAACCTTATCCCAGACATTGTGCGTCCACATGAAGGTGAAGCTACTGGACTCCCCCTTTAGTTATTCGGTATTAGAATAATATATTTTGGAAATTCTCTGGACATTTATTGTCACGGATTCGTCGTAACCCCCGGAGCTCCGGTCCACATCGACCTCATGAAAGCACTTACACCAATGTTTTAGGTGCACTTCTTGGACTCCCCCATTACATGTGACAAGCCACTGCCGCCCTCTTGTGGCCACATGCAGGTATGACGCCCCCAGCTGCTGAGCAGGAGAGGGAGGGGGGTGATGGATTCCGGCTGGATGAAGCCCCTGGAGGAGGATGGAGGCAGCGATGGCGCTGGGAAGCACCAGAGTCTTACAAGAGCAACGTGGGAAAGTGTAAAGGGGGGGATGTGAGACAGTGCAGACCCAAGAGGAATGCAGGGAGGATCCGAAAGGGATTAACCCTTCCAATGCCGGACATCGCCTTAATAGAAATGCCTTACATTAAGATGTAAGATTGTGTCTATAATAGACATTATAGACAATGAATGGCAGTGCCGGAGATACCCCAGCGCTGTGCTCAGCAATGCTGATGGATGAGGCTCAACTACTGCTCCATCCACTAACGTGACTGGTGGAGAGTCCCGTTCTTGGGATCAGTGGGATTCCCGGCATAATCCTGTGGATAGGGGTTACCTTTAATAGTTAGTACAAGTGTTATATCCCTTTAAGTGTACCATCCCTTTATCAGCCATGTCTTGCAGCTCCATGGAAGTGAATGGAGCTCTGGATGAGCAGGACCACTCCATCCGTAAAAGGAAGCAGTGGGCTCCATCCTTGTGATCACTGGGGGTCCCAAACGCTTATTCACAGGTGAGGGGACAGTTCTGGTCCTGTGGACATGGGATGAGGGTCCGATGGCTGGGACCCCCAATGATCACAAGAATGGGTCACAGGTGCCCCTTGTGTTTCTCAAAAAGTTCCATAGATGTGAATGAAGGGCTAATCGGGCAGCTCACCCCCACTCTAGTATCATGGGGGGGTCCTAGTGGTGGGGGTCCGATCAAGCAGAATAGGACAAAGTATTAGTGTCTGTAATGACACAACCCCTTTAAGAGACAGATGCACGGATGTGGGTGCTGTCTCTGCACCCCTATAGGAGGGGTCCATTACATACATGGGGGTGCAGTCATCATGCACTCACCTTTGTTCCAGTTTTGTAGCCTTTATTGCGCATAGATTTTAGATTCGCTACATTGTGTATCATTGAGCGCAGGGAGGATTATCCAGAGCGGATACAACAGTAACAAACCCTCAGCTGTGAGAAGTATTTCAAAGTATTCTAGCCATTTGCTGCGTAAGAAGAACGATTCTACTCATTGAAAGCAAGCGGAGGTCTTGGCTGTACCGGGTACCATACATTTATTTACATCTATTGTATTTATACAGAAATAAAAACCCCTCTATTTAGAGAATTCTGCTCCTTTTTCTTTACATTTCACTATACAAAGCGTTAATAACCATATACTGACCCCCCTCCCCCCTCGTTATGGGGCTTCACGCTGCCCGCGTCCCCCTCCTGCGATTACAAGGCTTCAGGCTGCGGAACATGCCGGGACCTGTAGCCTCGCAGCTCTGGAGGTGTGCAGAGCGTCCCCCCCCCCTACTCTAGTCACTACCAATCCTCCTGTGTACTAATTCTACACTAATTACTCGTGGGGGATCGGAGGACCCCCAGACTGTGTCAGGCCGGGACCCTTCCCTCGTATCGGATTAGGATATTTACAGGGATGACGTGGCCAGCGTGACATTACACATGATGACATCACCACTATGACATCACTCCTCCTCCTCCTCTATGTGGGGGTTGCACAAGGACTCAGCGTATATACAGGGTGGGCTGGGAGCTGGGGGTGGGCCGCTATGTTACATTTCCCCCATCCTCCTTTGCATCTTCCATCGGGGGGGGGGGGCGGTCACTCCGTGGAGGTCGGAAGAGACAGATATTCCTTAGTATTTTGGTACTTTGGTGTAATCTTCGTTTTGGATGTTCCGGCAGAGACACATGGACAGGACAAGTCCTAATAACTGAGGAGAGAGAGAAGAATACAATGTAAGTCTCTCTGTTCCAGCACAGCGAGTCCAGGCCCCTATAGAACTTCTCAGCCAATCACTGTATATAGTAGATGGATGTGGCAAAGCAACAACATGATCACAATGAACTGAAGAAACTGCACAGTGACACATTCAGCTCTGCTACATCTCTACACACAGCACACATAGGAATCTCCACGGTCTCACCTCAATCACGGCGACTCCTACGCACACGCCCAGGATGATGGCCAGGTTGTCCTGCAGCCAGCTCTCCACCTTCTGCATGCAGCCCTGGAATACAAAGTCGCCATTTAGCGGGAGCGTCCGGGTCTTACCGGATCACGGATCATTCGTGCTCCGGATTATACAACGTGATGACGAGTGGTAAAAATCTACATCCCAGACATCTACCTGAGCCGAGACCCCCACTATGTTAGAGGGAACCCGTCAGGCGATTCGAAGACATGGGACCTACTGACAGGTTCCCTTTCACTTGTCTCATACAATGTTGCAAATTCTTTCCTCTTCTTATCTTGTATCAATATTTCATTCTCTAGTCACATCCAAAACCCACAAAATAATCTTCTCTAGTACATAGGTTAACAGCAGCATGGGAGACTTAGCTACAAGTTGTAATGCAGCTTTGGCTGTGAGTGGAGCACAAGACAGAATATTTGGACTGCAGCTTTGGATGTGGGTGGAGCACAAGACAGAATATTTGGACTGCAGCTTTGGATGTGGGTGGAGCACAAGACAGAATATTTGGGACCTGCCATCTTTTGGATGTGGGTGGAGCACAAAGACAGAATATTTGGACTGCAGCTTTGGATGTGGGTGGAGCACAAAGACAGAATATTTGGACTGCAGCTTTGGATGTGGGTGGAGCACAAGACAGAATATTTTGGCTGCAGCTTTGGATGTGGGTGGAGCACAAGACTGAATATTTTGACTGCAGCTTTGGATGTGGGTGGAGCACAAGACTGAATATTATGACCGCAGCTTTTCATGTGGGTGGAGAACAAGACAGAATATTTTGGCTGCAGCTTTGGATGTGAGTGGAGCACAAGACAGAATATTTTGGCTGCAGCTTTGGATGTGAGCGGAGCAGAAGACCAGATGGAATATTTTAACTGCAGCTTTGGATGTGACTGGAGTGTAAAACATGTTATAAGTAAAACAAAAGTAACCACAACCTCATTCTGGTGAGTCAGTCCTCACCCTCCTCACGGCGTTACAGTGTGTACAGAGCCTTAAAGGGAGTGGACCCAAAATCTTACCTTTTGATACAGCGTGGTGGAGGTGGAGTTGCAGAAACCATGAGATTCGCTGGAGGTGCTGACACACGTGCAGGGATAGTAGTCGGTTTGGTTCTTAACAATAGGATTTTGGGTCCAGTTCTGGTAGTCGACCCAACCGCAGCAATTGAGCTGTGAACAGAAACAGCACAAAAAGTTCACTTACAGAATCGCAGCCCAAAAAGTTACCAGACACCGTACAACAACAATAAGAGCTGAAAGAGTGTTGCTAGGGGGCTGGCATTCAGTAAGCCCCTCCCCTGAGGAGCTGATAAGGGACAGATATTTTATAGCATGATGGCAGAGCCCATAATGTGACTAGAGCAGACTGCCGCCACCTGGTGGAGGACAGGAGGTATGACATGAGGATAGCTGTAATCCCACCCCCTGTAGTCAGTGACCCGCCCCATACTCACATTGCGCTGGATGTAGTCCCATGTGACCTCCGCGCTGACGTTGGCGCTGTCATTGGGGTTGTAGGTGACGATCAGCTCATGAATGATATCAGACATCTCCGTCTTCAGCTACAGGCAGAAAGAAAGAAGGCAAAAGGAAGATGAAGATGGCGGCCGCAACGCAGGAGTCAGACAGGAACCGCCCACCTGTACATCTACTCACTGATGCTACCACCTTGACCATACAAAACTGCCTACCTATCCAATCATCTATCCTCAAACCCAACACCCTGGTACCTACCTCATCTGCCCAACCATCCAATGACCAACAATTATCAATGTACTTATTTATCCAACCTACGAATACCATCTCTATGGCAGGTGTGTAGCGTCCTGTACCTCTATATGGCAGGTGTGTAGCGTCCTGTACCTCTATATGGCAGGTGTGTGGAGTGCCTGTACTCTCTATGGCAGGTGTGTAGCGTTCCTGTCCTCTCTATGGCAGGTGTGTAGCGTCCTGTACCTCTATATGGCAGGTGTGTAGCGTCCTGTACCTCTATATGGCAGGTGTGTAGCGTCCTGTACCTCTATATGGCAGGTGTGTAGTGTCCTGTACCTCTCTATGGCAGGTGTGTAGCGTCCTGTACCTCTCTATGGCAGGTGTGTAGCGTCCTGTACCTCTATATGGCAGGTGTGTAGCGGCCTTACCTCTAATGGCAGGTGTGTGTAGCGTCCTGTACCTCTATATGCAGGTGTGTAGCGTCCTGTACCTCTATATGGCAGAGGTGTTTGTAGCGTCTGGACCTCTTATATGGCAGTGTTGTTTTGTAGCGTTCCTGTACTCTCATGGCGGTGTTTGTAGCGTCCTGTACCTCTCTATGGCAGGTGTGTAGCGTCCTGTACCTCTCTATGGCAGGTGTGTAGCGTCCTGTACCTCTATATGGCAGGTAAGTAGTGTCCTGTACCTCTATATGGCAGGTAAGTAGTGTCCTGAACCTCTATTTTGATAAATTTTGCTACTACCTATCCATCTATCTACACATCAACCATCTAACCACATCGTAAATGATCCAACCGCCCATCTACCTGTATACCTACCTTCACAGCTAATTATCCTTCCATCAACCTACTAACTTATCCAACCATGAACCTATGACTTACCCTTTCAGGTACTTACCTACCTACTTATGCTTAGGCTGGGGAGGTAGGTTCATGGATAATCTTCCTTCTCATCCATTCTTGCACAAACCTATTTATGTATTCAGTCATCTATGTACATACCTACCCCTCCACCCACCCATGTATCTACTTACCCATCCACCCACCTACTTACCCATGCACCTATTCAAGTACTTACCTCGCCATCCATGCATTAAACAACTTCTCTTCTTATCCATCCATTTATCCATATACCTACCTAACGATCCATCCAAGTACTTACCTGTCTAGTTATCTATCCATCCACCTACCAACCTATCCATTCATTCAAATTGTTACCTCCCTACACATCCTTCCAGGCCACCACCACATACATACCTCCCCGTACATATCCATGGACCGTGTATACACAGACATAACTATCAGGCTCCACCCGGCAGGTAGGTCGTTGCTGGTCCCTTGTACTCACCGATTCCCTGTGGAGGTAAATCAGGACACCGGCAGCAACCTGAGCGATGAGTATGAGCAGCAGGAAGGTGAAATACTGGAAGACAAGGAGAGGAGACAGTAAGGACCGAGACCTCGTATATACAAAGTATCCATTGTATGCTTATTACAGAGCGATACATTATAACCTCAGAGCTCCTCCCACAGCTCATCATATTCTACTGATATTTTCCCATAAATCTGTTACAAAAATTAAGATTTTGTAAATTCAGTCTATACCCACACTAGAGACACCTCCGTATACACCTCCAGTATATACACCTACATACACCTCTGTATACAACTGCATCCACACCTTTATACTCCTACAGTACATACACCTCTATATACACATACACCTCTATATACACATCTATATACAACTACAGTACATAAACATCTATATACACATACACATCTATATACACATACACCTCTATATACAACTACAGTACATAAACATCTATATACACATACACCTCTATATACACACATCTATATACACCTACAGTAAATAAACATCTATATACACATACACCTCTATATACACATCTATATACACCTACACTACATACACCTCTATATACACCCAACTTCTGCATTCACGTCTATATACACATCCATGTAGAGCGATGCACTCACCGTCCCCAGGAGGCAGCGCACTTCATTCACCGCCCCGATACATCCCAGGAATCCCATGACCATGGTGACTCCTCCCACTCCGATCAGGATGTACGAGCCGATCTGCAGAGATGACGAGGAGCTGTCTGTGGGGCAAGACCACAAAGTTATGTTACTGCTGGAAGGGATTCCTGGGAGTTGTAGTTCAGCTGGAGAGACGCCTTGACTACCTCAGAGCATTGTAGTTTGTGGTTACACTACAGCTGTTCTTTTACCTGCACCTGGGAAAGCTGGGTGGATCCTGTCTCGTTACACAGGTTTATCTAGTATCTAGTGAAGACTTTGCGTCGTATTATTAAAACTGTTGACTTTTCCTTTTTCTTTCCGGAACTTCTACAGAAATGTCGGAGCCGTGTCTGGACTTTCCTCTTACAATCCTTGTTACAATCCTCGAAGTCCCATATCTGACTCGGACATGTGATTACCGGGCCCCTCCAATCCTTTGGGTCTCAGGATTAGTGCGCTCTCATCAAATGGACACATACGGTTCATAGATCCCAAATACGGTTCTGAATTGCACCATAAGGATCCTCTGCACCCTCTCCCTCTGCAGCGGTTGCAGCATTGAATGGGAACCCATCAGCAAGTTATGTATTGTCCCTGGAGGGATGTGTAATCAGACCTTTGTGTATGTTATTAGTAGCAGCAGGACTGTGATTTACATTCCAGGAATGTAGCTTGTGGGTGTGTCCTCACACTGCTGTGCTCTGTGCTCTCTGCAGCCAGTGTTGTGTATTGTCCCTGGAGAGATGTGTAATCAGACCTCACACTGCTGTGCTGTGTATTTTGTTAGTACAGCAGGATGTGATATATGGATTTAGATTCATGATTGTAGCTTTCTCATAATGCACTATGGTTGTGTCCTCACACTACTGGAGTCTGTGCTCTCTGCAGCCAGTGTTAGTATTGTTCTGGAGAGATGTGCATATCTTCTATGTGTTGTTGTTATTAGTAGCAGCAGGACTGTGATATATGGAAACTTCTCAAAGTGCACTGCTCACACTGCTTTGTCTGCGCTCTCTGCATTTAGAGCTCCACAAACCCTTCCCTTTGCTGTGTGGCTGCTGAACGTCTTCAACCAAAAGCCTTCAACACTTCTACTCAGAACATTGGAGAGCTTTGGAGCAGTTAAAGCAGAGAGCTATGAGACAGCAGTGTGAGGAACACGCCCGCAGCGCAGCGCAGGGAAAGCTTGCACAGATTGGTTTGTCCAGGGTTTTGCCCCTCTTGATATTGATATTTTACCCAAAGAGAAAGGTCCTCGACCGCCGCATTAAAGGGATACTCCAACTTAAAGAAGCCTAATAAGGTCGGTCTATGTTATTGCTTTCTTTTATCAGCCATGTAGAGCTGGGGAGAGGATATCATTAGAACATCATAGCACAGGTGACCGCGGTTTAGGGTCCTTGTCCCCACCAATACTTAACAAAAACAGAGGTTGAATAAAAGAGGAAAGTAACTTGATGACCTTCTATGCAGCCTCCGCTCGCCAGGTTTCCGAGTTTCAGAATCTGTGGGAGGACACAAAGCAAGCAGAGTTATATACTGAAGGCGACTACACAGCAGCCTCAGCTCTCTATTCCGCCCACGATCACTTCCACAGAGACATTTCCAGGTCTAGTGAATAGATCACATACATTTTAGAACTTCTTCACTTAAAGCGACCTCCGATTGCTGGTCAGTGAATCCAACTGTCATCATTGCCTTTAGTGTTCACAGCTAGAAGTTGCTCCAATTATCAATCTAAAGAATCTTTGCGATGTTCCAAATTGATACATTTTACCTGACTGATGTTGCTTAGGGACCCTGTCGGCAATGTACACATATAGAGCTGCAGCCACTGCTAGGAGGGCTGTCCTCACACTGCTGTGCTCTGTGCTCTGTTTGCGACAGTGTTATGCATTGTTCCTGGAGAGATGTTAAGATACCTTTGTGTATGTTGTTAGTAGCAGCACGACTGTGATATAGGATGTATACTCTAGAAATGCAGAGCTGCTACAATGTGCACTGGGTGGTGTATCCTCACACTGTTGTGCTCTGTGATCTCGTCTTACATTTTATCTGTCAGAATACACAGAAACCTTTTTTTGGATACTATACAGATCACTTAAAACAAAGGGAGGGAATGGAGTGGTTCAATGCTACAGAGCCACGAACACGCATGTGAGGACACAATCCCATGCTCTCCCCAAGGCTTTTACTTATTCGCCTGCATGGTCTAACCTGTTAGCAGATGCATTTCTAGTGTGACCTGCGTCACAGAGCCATGTTAGTCCTATAATGGGATGATTATACAACTCGGCATGTCCCTTTAGACAAGCCCGGGCACTGCACAGCCCGGGAGTGGCGTCACTCACACCCCATGTGTCGTTCCTAACACCCAGCTCTCTGCCACGCCGCGTAACAGAAACTATTCTGTGCTTTGTGTGAAAGGTCCGGGAACTATACAGATTCTATACTATAGTGGCCTAAAGGGCATTCCATCTTCCTATAGGCTATAACAATAGATAGATACAAGAACAAATTTAAGGGGTCCTTATTACAATGTGATATATTGGGGCGCACGACAAGACCTAATCGGAAACATTGTGGTGTGACACTTTGTAAACCCATTGTTTCCCAGCCAATTCCGAGGAGTCATGTGAACCGCTCATCATTTGTCACAATCTTAAATCTATGGGGACTGTGTTAATATTGGTGGGGGGAGGGAAAGGGGGTCCCCTCTCCATTGTTCATAGTGTCACACTGTAACGAGTTCATTACCAGTATTGGTCACCAGAGAGCTGGGAGCCCGAGAGAACAATGGGGGCCTCTGTTCTCCCTAAATCTGAGTGAGCGCTCCTTCTGTCCCATGCACTAAGCCGGGGGCTAGTGACAATAGCAGCGCAGGAGCCCAGTCGGCAGCTGCAGGCCCGCGCCTCTATTCTGTCTCTGCTCCCTTATGTCCTATGGAAATGAACTGAGGCGCGCTCGTTCCCAGGGAGCGCAGACCGAGCCCCTAAACACAGGGCAGACACAAAGGCAAAGGAGGGCACTCGAGTGGCAGTAATCTCTTTCCACGGCGGAATAAAGCAATGGAAGAACCGAAATGATATGGCATACAGACACCACTTTACCGGGACTGTGGGGTTAAAGGTCACCGCTTGGTTAACCTAAACCCTACACCCAATGTCATGGTAATTCTGCACTATTATAAAGCATCCCGCAGGTGAAATCTCATCCATCGCAGCCGCACCGCTCAGACACACGATTTACACTCACAGCGGCCATGAATATCACCGATTCTAGGGAATCACATCGTACGGCGGAGATGACTCTGATGGGACTCAGTGATAGGACCACCAAGACAGGATGGTAATCAGACCATGTTGTTAGTAGCAAGCAAACTGTGAAATATAGATATATTTTCAAAAATTGCATTGTCCTCACACTGCTGTGCTCTTGCTCCGTGAAGCCAGTGTTAGTGTATTGTCCCTGTGGAGATGTGTAATCAGACTTTAATTCATGTGTGTTAGAGGCAGGAGGACTGTGATGTATGAATTTATATTACAGATTGTGGCGTCCTCACACTGTCTGTGCATCTTAGCTCTCTGCATTAAACTGCTTGAGTATAAGCTCCAGTGGCTTTGATTGAATATGAGGGCTCTGGAGCAGTTCAAAAGATCTAAGACACAGCAGTGTGAGGAGAACTAAATCATAGAATATAAATCCATATATCACAGTCCTGCTGCTATCTAATACATACACATAGGAAATGAATGACTTGGAGAAGCTATATCCTGCAAGTATAAACCCATTATTCGTACTCCACTTTTAATTTGTCCTGTTTTAAACTGTTCAATTCACTTCTATTTGGCTTCCAGTCCAAATTGTCAATAGTTACCACATCTTTCCATAGACCCCGAAAGGCGCATAAGTGTAGGAGTCATATGAGTAAAAATATTTTTATATTTAAGGCCCATAATAAGAAATAATTTACATATACAAATTATAAGAAATAATAATAATAGAAATAAAAAATCTGATACGACTAGTTATGACTAGGATGGTGCTGCCCCTTTAAGAAATAAGGACTAATAAGGCAGCGTGGTAATAAAGACTCCCCAGAACAAATCTTCGAGGCCTCGCGCTGTGATCCAGCTCATTCTTCAAGTTCCAACATCTAATAATAAAACCATAAAACAAACAACTTTTTGGGCATATTCACAAAAAACGTACAAACGCGCTCAAGTCGCGGGTGGCCAGTCCTATAAATCACACACGCGCCGGAATATTTCTCAGATCTTCAGCAAAAATTGGTAATAAGAACTAAAAACATGCAATAAAAATCTGTGTGTATTAAGGGATCATCAGAGATGTCACCCAGCTTTCACAGACTCCTGAATAGGACCGACCCTTTTAATGCTCTGCATCAGGGGGGATAATGACACATTGATCTTGGAAAGCCAGGGGTTAACCGTTATTTGGGGTCAATGGTTCTTGCCAGATGTTAAGAGGCGTATTTTTAGATTTTAGGGCAAAATTGGGACATAATGAAACCTTGCCCCTCCCCTACTCCCACCTCAAGAAACACTGTCAGAGCTACGAGTCTTCATGATGTGGGCGGCGGCTTCAGGGCCTTCATGAAGAAGAGACTAACCATGTGCAATGTTTGGCTCAGCACCGGCA
Source organism: Engystomops pustulosus (assembly GCA_019512145.1). NCBI lineage: Eukaryota > Metazoa > Chordata > Amphibia > Anura > Leptodactylidae > Engystomops > Engystomops pustulosus. Next base: position 77,133 of record WNYA01000409.1, read on the forward strand.
CCGAATACTGACCTCATGGACTTCAATAGGACTCCAGAGTGAAACAGTAAGCAGGTGTGACAATCAGACTACAGCCAGTGTTCGAGTATTGTCCCTGGCGAGATGGTGTCATCAATACCTTTGTGTATGTAGCAGCACACTATGATATATACATTTATTCCATTTGTACTGGGGGTATGTCCTCACACTGCTGTGCTCTGTGCAAGCAGTGCAGAGGTATTGTCCTGGAGAGATGTGTAATCAGACCTCTGTGTATGTTGTTAGTAACAACACGAAACCTTGTAATGTAACACTTACACGGTGCCTTCAGTACCCAGTGACAGGGTTTGTCAAACACCTTTTTTTGTGAAAAAAAAGTTTGTTGCAACCTCATGGAGATAAAAAAGTTTCGGGGTGCAAACTCCATGGATTCTGATGCTTCTCGTAAGACCAGACGATAACGGCTTTTTAAAGGCCACGCACGGCCCCTGGGCTAATATGTGGGGGACTTATTCGCCCCTATAAACAGCCTCTCCATTGTGTTACAGGCTGTAATCACCTTGATGATGTTTCACAGTACAGTTACCTGATGGACCGCTTACTTAGCGACATCTAGAGGACTTTTTGGCATATAATCTAATTACATGAGAAACCCTTCCGTAAAAAGGGGTCTAGTTGTAATTTTGGAGCCTCAAGTGCACTCGAGGTGTGTGTCCTCACAACTGCTGTTCCCCCTGCATTTGTTGCCCCACACAACGGAATCAGCTCAAGTAGCACAGCCAGTGTGAGGACATGCCGCCTTGTGCACCAGGCTGTGGTATTAATGAATTCTCACACTCCTCCTTCCAGGGATGAGAGTGGAAGATTTCGTTTATGGGGTCCAGGAGAGTGAAAACCCGTAATCGGTGCTGGAATAAATTTTTGAAGCGAGGGTCCCGGGTAGGCAGCCTAGCATTTGAAATATGCCATATGGCCACCCGAGTCAACGCGTAAGAATACTCCCCTCACGGCCTGACTGTCCATTTTCCTCCTCTCCCAACTCCTCCAACTCCTCCTCTTTGCCATACACGCTCAAACAGTGAGGACTCAAACAATGGTACCTCTTCTGTCGCGCCAACATATCTCCTATCTCCTCCTCACCTCACTCCTTCGATAGGGTGCGCTCACCGCCTCGGTTGCTTGGCTATCAACAGGGGCATCGTCTTCCCCGTCTCTTGTGAGGAGCGCAACGCTTCCGCCTTCATGACTGCCAGAGAGTTTTTCAACACAAGCAGCGGGATGGTGAGGCTGATGATGGCGGCATCGCCATGACCATCTGTGTTTGGACCAATGCCCCCTCGAAGTTATCAGCAATGAAGATATCAGACATCCACAGTTCCACTCCATTGTAGGATTGATTGCAAACCCTCTTCCGCCCCACTCGCTCCAAACCTCACCCCTACCCCCCAACCTTGCCTGCATGTATTCCCGCACACCGCACGCCCCTCTCATAAAAACATCTGAACACCGCTCCCTCGGTTCTCCCCACCACGCACCTCCTCCAACAAAACCTTTTACTGCGCTCCTGATTCAAGAGAAGCTGAGCTGACATGACTACAGTTCTGGTGGAAGTTGACATCTGGCAGTGTACAATCGCCTCGGCGCTGTCTGTAACAACCTCTGGATAACAACCTTGGGTAGCTGTTGAAGTCAACTCGTGGGCAGCGTAGACACAACAGTCGGGTGAGCGGGAAGTGGAGGCGGCGCTTTGTACGCGGTCTATGAGAGTGGCGAGCATCTGGTGTGCTGGACTTCCTGAACTATCGCGCATAGATGCGGGCACCTTGTGAGCAAATCCGAAGATTGGGGTATGTCTGCAGGCAACGCTGAACTATGAGATTAACAAATGGGCCAGGAATGGCCAGTGTCAGTCTGCCGAGTTGCAGAGCGCCACCAGTTACGCCGTGTCAACACAACCATGCACTGGCTTTAGGTTCACGGTGCCCAGAAACAGATCTCGTCTGCGCGCAGTGTGCCCTGTCAATAGTTATCGGGAGCGGTGCACTTTTATCGCCTAGGCTCCCAGTTTGAGCACCGCTCTGCGTCGCCTAGCATGATATGCATGTGCTGTGCCTAGATCTACGACTGATGGCGCCGTGCCCTACGGATGGTAATTCTGAGGAGGAGGTAGGAGGGGTGGGAGGAGGGGCGGCATAGTAGGCCTTTCGAGGACCTGGACCGAGGAGCCGGATCCTCGGCCGTCGGCAGTATATGACCAAGCGGCGGGTCAGACTCGGTCCAGCCTCCACCATGTTAACCAATGTGCCGTCAGAGAAAGATAGTGGCCCGGCACGGCAAGCACTACGTCCAGTGTCCGTGGTCAAGGGGGACCTGTCAGAAAACGGGAGTTGTTACGGGAAGGATGTGTTCTCTGAGACGTGCTTGTGAGGGCTGGACGGCCAAATCGGGAAAGTAGTGGAGGCTGAGGGACGATTACAGAGGCGCGGCCGCGCCATGAGGTTGCGAAAGGGCCTCGGCTCTACTGCCTATAGGGGCAGCATCTAAGGCTAAGCAATCTGGAGATGTGGAAATTAAGGCTTGGGAGGCGGGTGGGTTGCACAGATTTCCGCTCCAGCGTCTGGGGTATGGAGAGCTGAACGTGGTGGATGCTGTGGAGGATCGTGGAGGCGACGATGGGGTTTTGGCGGGTCCTGGGCAGGGGGCTGCCTATCAGCTGACACAGGGGAGGAGCAGTGGGGTCCCGGCTGGAGGGAAACGGGATTGTTGCCATTGGTGGGGGGTGTTAGCATTATATGCCTGAGAATACTGGTGGTAGTTAAGATAGTAGTGGTGGACCCTGCTGATCCTGGTTTGGCCAAAGGTTGCAACCACAGGTCGTCGGTCATCAGGGGTTCTTTAAAGAACCTCCGACTTCTGAAAATCTAGCCTTCAACGCAGGAGCCTCGCCCGGCGCTCACTACGTGAACATTGGCGCTGATGCACTGCTCTGGCACTTGCCCTCCGCTGGGCCCAACCAATGCCTCTTCCAAACCTGTCTCTAGTCTGAGGACTTCCTCAGTCTCGACAGCACTGTGTTCACCGGCCTATCAACCCAGATTGGGTGCTGTCACCTAATTCATCTCGATCCCTCAGTCTGTCCCCCTCGGCTTCTGCCTGACAAAAACTCTCACCCCACTGTCTGACAAACCGTGGTTCCTCATCGTCGGACCCTCTTTACACCTTCTTTCCACTACGTCAAGCAGGTCTCACACCCACAGACTGAGATGGGGAAACCTGGGATCGGGAACATTGTCATCAGCAACCGGACAGTGTTTGGTGACTGTGGAGGGTCAGAACACAGTTCCTCAGGAGTATTGCCGGTTCAATGCCATTCCTGGGCGGGGGCGCCTGGGGGGAGGGAGGGTGAGGTGCAGGAGCTGGAGGGTGCCATTTCGGTGACATGGGTGGACTGTGTGGAAAATGGCTAGAGAATGTCCGCAATCCAGGACATCATTCTTCGCATATGTTCTGGCTGCTCAACAGTGCTCTTACCATGAGTACCAGTCTTCAGAAAGGAAACCTAGGGAGTGTAGCTCTGCGGGTCCCGCTCCCTCATCCGAGGTGGTGTCCTCACCGCCCAGGACCACGGCCTCTGACCCCTGCAGAGTTGGGACGTCCACGCCATCGTCCCTCTACACCTAGCCCCTCGGTAAACATTGTCCATTAACGTGTTAAACTTGAAAAAAAAAAAAGTGTGGTTATTGTTTTTTATTTTTTATTTTTTTAACAAAACGATGCTCTCTATTAGCTATGCTAGTTTCTAACCTACACTGACGCACCAACTGGCTTTGTGAGTGTGCTGATGAGTTTGAGCTATAAAATGAAATAAAGGTAAAAAAAAAATAAATCAGCAGACTTGACTAAGTTCTACTCAACCTTAATAAATTGTCCCACTCTGGTTTTGAGGTTGGATATGTGTGTCCATCAGAGCTAAACACACAACGGTAGCAAGTCCCCCTGCAAATTTCCTCACAATATGGTACTAGCTGCAACTATAGTGCCAGCAAGCCCAGCCAAAAGCAAACAAAAAAAAAAAATTATAACGTTAATTGTTAGCCCTAAGAAGGGATGCTTGGCGTTCTGTAGAATCACTTCCTTGCCTAACGTAGCTAATAGAACACCCTAACGCTTTCCCTGACCAGCAGCAGCTCCTCTCCCCTAGCGGCATCCAGACACAGAATGATCCAGAGCAGCTCGGGCAGGGGCTAGTCTATCCAAGGGTCCCTGTTGGCCAGCCACCACTGATATCAAGGGTAAGGGTACCACCGTCAGCGGGTGGAGTGCCAGAGTCTCTGCTGTGATTGCGTTCTGGCCGCCAACAAAAATGCAAAACGGCGGGAGCTCATTTTCTAGGAGGGGCGAAGTATTCGTCGGCAACGGCTAGTATCGAGTGCGCTAATGCTCGAACGGGCATCAAGCCGGACGAGTATGTTGCTCATCTCTAGTTGTGACTCCTGGTGTTACACTGTGCGTACTTTGTATCTGTGGAAAAACTTTGGCAATGTGTCTATGGTCTGATGATACAGTGAGTTCTGTAGTTCAGGCAGAGGTCAAGTGATATCTGCAGACAAAGTTATATCGTTATTCTGCAGCACATGAGACCTGTCGGGATTAGTGCTGTCTTGCTACAATTCCTGACGTGACCCCCATAACCCACCAACACATGTGGGTTGTAAACATGCATGGTCATGAGTGGAGGGGCCATGAGGTTGGCCCGACATGTCCAGCATGACCTGTCCAAACACATTCCCTTGATCCAGACAAGAAACTTCTCGTATGACATCCTGTGTATGTTATTAGTAGCAGCAGGAATGATGAAAGGGGATTGTAGCTATCCAAGTGCACTGGAAGTGTTCTCTACACTGCTGGCTCTGTGCTTTCTGCCACCAGTGTTTTGCCTTTTCCTGGAGAGCTGTCTAATCAAGACTTTGTTGTTAGTAGCAGCAGGACTGTGAAATACGAATTTATCGTTCCAGATGGTAGATTATCCAATGCAGTTGGTTTGTGATACCAAGGGAACAGTAGTACCAGTAAACAAGCTCTCCAGGAAAAATACACAGGATGTGAGTCTACATAGAAAACAAGAGCACAGCAATGTGAGCACACACCCCCAGAACATTGGAGAATCGAAATATAAGCCATCATTCACAGGCCAGCCTGACCAACAAGATTAACACATAGAAGGTTTTTTGATTAACATCTCTCTAGGGACAATTACCTCCCTAAAACGACTTCCGAAGCCACAAAGCAAGCAGAGAGTGGGACACGCCCCCAGTGCACTTCGAAAATCCTACAATCCCTTATATAAACGTCCATTATCACAGTTCTGTGTACGAACAAGCTCTCCGGAGAATGACACCAGTTGGATACAATGAACTGCAAGAGAGCCGCCATGTGTCTGCGTTACCTCTGTGCTGCACTGTGTGTAGCAGGTGTCATGATATGATGTCATCTGACTGCGCTTCACTGCTACATACAGCAAGGAGAGGATCGGGAGCTGCTGCAGGGGAACAGGGAGAGGTGAGTATAGGTGTTTCATTTTTATTTTAAAGGAAATCTTCCTCCCACTGTGCGATATGATCTCGATAAAAAGCCATCAGATAAAACTGGAGGCATTATCATAGATCCAGGCATGCGAAATATTCATCTTCTATGTTTGTTATAAATGGCATCCTCCCTTCTAAAAATCAACTTTAAAAATAGGCTCTAATGCTCCCACAGTCTACTTGGGGAGGTTGCCAGAGCCCCTCCGTGCTGCAGCTTCACAGGCTGTTACACTGTGCTGGAGCATCACCCCCTCCCCACTGTGTGAAGTTTCAGCACACAGAGGGAGGGGGAAGTGCCCCTGGTTTATCATAAGGGATTTTGATAGTAGGTTTCCTTTCAGTGGTATAATCTGAGGGGGAGCTACTGTGGAATAATAGGAGGAGGAGCTGCAGAGGGGTACAATATGGGGAGCTACTGGGGGAATGATATGAGGGGGAGCTAATAGGTCCATTGACCCTTGAGGTGAGTTGAGCCTCTTGCCTCAGGCAGCACCACCATCAGGGGTGCAGTTACCTGCTGCAGAGAGAGTTTAGGTTCAGCCCTGGCTGGGGGAGGGGGTATAATATGAGGGGTAGCTGAGGGTCACAATATCTGGGGGACACAATGTGAGGGGTCCTGAATCTGCAGTGACTTTTCTTCTTGTCAGTTATGAGCATCCAAGTCAGTTGGGGATTGAAGGATTTTCTTTGATCGTCATCTTACCTCCCCTTTAAATTCCGCTTACAATGTATCATCTCATTACAATAGTTGGCCACGCCCACAAGTCATCTTTCCTGGTAATGTCATGTGACCTGCAGCCATAATGTTATATAATGTATGATGTAGCATCTGAACAGTCACAGACCACATGTCGTCTCCCATCATATGTTACTTTGTATTGTCATCTCCTTTAGATGAGCGTAACCTTCTCCTCGCAGTCCAGAGCACATGACACAAAATATATTAGTCACAATCTTCTCCGTTGTATCGTCACCATGGCTGCCAGAGGTCAGAAAGAGCGACCCATAACATCAGAAGAGGGGAGAAAATAACACCAAATCCCATCATGCAACAGCACAGGGAAATGGGGGACCGGACCGGACTGGACAATGGGGGGACAGGGACAGGGACACGCTGACATTGGGGGGAAGGACACGGAGACACGACTAACTTGGGGAGGGACAGGACAGGGCAGCTGACACTTGGGGGACAGGACAGGGACACGCTGACATTGGGGGCACGGACAGGGGAACAGGGACACGCTGACACTTGGTGGGACAGGACAGGGACACGCTGACACTTGGGGGACAGGACAGGGACACGTGACACTTGGGGGGACAGGACAGGGACCGTGACACTTGGGGGGACAGGACCGGGACACGCTGACACTTGGGGGACAGGACAGGGACAGCTGGGGGACAGGACAGGGACACGCTGACACTTGGGGGGACAGGACAAGGGGACGACGCGACACTTGGGGGGACAGGACAGGGACACGCTGACACTTGGGGGGGGACAGGGACACGCTGACACTGGGGGACAGGACAGGGCCACGCTGACACTTGGGGGGACACGGACAAGAACGCTGACACTTGGGGGGACAGGAACAGGACACGTGACACTTGGGGCAGGAAGGGACGCTGACACTTGGGGACAGGACAGGGACACATGACACTTGGGGGGACAGGACCGGACACGCTGACACTGGGGGGACAGGACAGGGACACGCTGACACTTGGGGGACAGGACAGGACGACGCTGACACTGATGGGGGACAGACAGGGAACACGCTGACACTTGGGGGGACAGGACAGGGATACACTGACACTTGGGGGGGGGACACCATGGGGGGCAGGACAGGACACGCTGACACTTGGGGGACAGGACAGGACACGACTGACATGGGGGGGAGGCGGGACGTGATGGGCAGGGACACGCTGACACTCGTGGGGGACAGGACAGGGCACACTACACTGGGACACTTGGGGGGACAGGACAGGGACACGCGACACTTGGGGGGGACAGGGACAGGGACACGCTGACACTTGGGGGGACAGGACAGGGACACGCTGACACTTGGGGGACAGGGACACGCTGACACTTGGGGGACAGGACAGGGACACACTGACACTTGGGGGGACAGGACAGGGACACGCTGACACTTGGGGGGACAGGACAGGGACACGCTGACACTTGGGGGGACAGGACAGGGACACGCTGATACTTGGGGGGCAGGACAGGGACACGCTGACACTTGGGGGACAGGACAGGGACACACTGACACTTGGGGGACAGGACACTACTGTATGGATCCATTTCCTGCAGTTGACCACAGATTGTAGAGGGAGACAGTTCGGGTCATTGTGATGTTGCGTTCTCTGTCTGGGGAGGGGCAGCGCCCGGGGCTTCAGTCAAGGGTAACAGAGGATCTGTCTGTGTGTCTGTCCTGAAGGCTTCATCTGCCCCAGTAACCTCCATTCAGGAGCCCCCCCTGTGTCTGGGTGTCCCATACATGCCTGGCCTAGTTTACAATGATTAAACAACCTCCCAGAGCCCAGGGGGGTCTCGTCTCCATGGGAAGCCCTTAATTGATTTTACAGAGGGCAGAGGCCTGGAAGACTGAATGGCAGGACAGAGGATTCCGCCTCCTCCCCCGGTAGTTTCCTACTAAACCTCCTACCGGCAGCGGCTCCATTCGGGTTATAGAAAACACTTTCTACACATTAAGGGAATGCACTGCCAGGAAAGCTGGGTACTACCGGGGCACAGAGCTGGGTACTACTGGGCACAGAGCTTGGTACTGCCAGGGAACAGAACTGGGTACTAACGGGGCAAAGAGCTGGGTACTACCGGGCACAGAGCTTGGTACTGCCAGGGCACAGAGCTGGGTACTGCCAGGGCACAGAGCTGGGTACTGCCAGGGCACAGAGCTGGGTACTGCCAGGGCACAGAGCTGGGTACTACTGGGTCACAGAGCTGGGTACTGCCAGCGTTGCTAGGTTACTGCCGGGGCAGCTGGGGTACTGCTGGGGCACAGAGCTGGGTACTGCCGGGGCAGCTGGGGTACTGCTGGGGCACAGAGCTGCGTACTGCAAGGTCACAGAGCTGGGTACTGCTGGGGCACAGAGCTGGGTACTGCAGAGGTTGCTAGGTTACTGCCAGGGCCCAGAGCTGGGTACTGCAGGGGCACAGGGCTGGGTACTGCTGTGGCACAGAGCCGGGTACTGCCGATGTTGCTGGGGCACAGAGTTGGGTACTGGGGACAGAGCTGGTGTACTGCCAGGGAAATGAGCTGGTTACTGCTGTGGAACAGAGCGTGGTACTGCCAGGGCACAGAGCTGGGGTACTGCCAGGGCACAGCGGGAGGGGGTACTGCCAGGGCACAGAGCTGGGTACTGCCGGGGCACAGAGCTGGGTACTGCCAGGGAAATGAGCTGGGTACTGCCGGGGCACAGAGCTGGGTACTGCCGGGGCACAGAGCTGGGCACTGCCGGGGCACAGAGCTGGGTACAGCCAGGGAACAGAGCTGGGTACTGCCAGGGAACAGAGCTGGGTACTGCCAGGGCACAGAGCTGGGTACTGCCAGGGCACAGAGCTGGGTACTGCCAGGGCACAGAGCTGGGTACTGCCAGGGCACAGAGCTGGGTACTGCCAGGGCACAGAGCTGGGTACTGCCAGGGCACAGATAGAGGTAACGGATGTAGCTGCTGATCTCCCATTACTCAGTAATTATTCACTTTGTAACAATATTAAAAATAACCAAAAGAAAAAATGTTACAAAATTCTAAACATTTATGTAATGGCTGCACATTAGTTCTATCCCCCCGGAGATGCTCCATGTGCAGAGAAATCCTACCAGAAACTATGGAGCAGAACCACCAGAACTAAGGGAGCATTCACATGGTGCAGCTAAAGGGAACCTGTCAGCAGACTGCAGCCAGTCTTATGTATTGTCCCCTGGATCCTACCTGTGTGTATGTTATGGGAGGGAAGATGTGGCGCAGCAGAACCTCAGCGCTGGAATGATAACATTGTGGGGGGTGACGTGACTGTAATAGGGGCCCATTATTAGGAGATGTGGGCACAGCCATGACACAACACGGGGAGGGGGCGCGCGCTCATTCATCATTGTCTCGCCAGCAGGGGATACAATAAATATAGGGCAGGGGCTCTCTGAGCCCTTGGAAACGTTCTATGTAAACTGTCTGGAAGCCTCTAATGCGGAGATGTATCCCAACTTTCCTACAGCCCTGAATGGAATTTCTGTCCTGCTATGCGGTTACACAGGAAGGGTGGAGGCTCCACAAATATCTGTGTACAAGGAGTTTGGAACTGGGATTGGACTAGAAAACTGCATCTGAAAAACTGAACGTGTGAACGCGCCCTCAAAGTGAATAGCAGACTCTGCATGCTAATTTACAGAAACAGCGCCACCCCTGTCCCCTGGTTGAGTGCGGTATTGCAGCCCTATTCACATGATTCTGCCTTGAGAGGGTTAAGCTCCTGGCACCGGGAGCAGGCGGGTTCCCTGCAGGTTCCTCGGCTCGGACCACCTCGGAGCCCCTTGTTTGTGAAACCTTCGGGAGTGTTTAGAGAATGGCTTTGGGTTCGACATTCCAGATGAAAGTTGAGGTCGCCATAGTAACACGGCAAGAAAAATAACAGTGTGCGGAGGCTTTGGCAGCGCCGGCGAGTAACACTTGCCCTTTCCCGCTGATTCCCGCGGCCGGGAGACGCTGGGGTATTGTGCCACGTTGGCGCGGTGGGTAAATACGCAGAGAACCACCACAACAACCTGTCTGCAACAATGTAACATATGTATTGTCCCTGGAGAGATGTGTAATCAGACCTCACACTGCTGTACTCTGTGCTCTCTGCAGCCAGTGTTATGTATTGTACCTGGAGAGATGTGTAATCAGACCTCACACTGCTGTGCTCTGTGCCCTCGGCCCAGTGTTCGGTATTGTCTCTGGAGAGATGTGCAATCATAACTTTGTGTATGTTGTTAGTAGCTGCAGGACTGTAAAATATGGATGTACGTTCCAGGTTTGAGCTTGTGGTATGGTCCTCACACTGCTGTGCTCTGAGCTTTCTGCAGCCAGTGTTCGGTATTGTTCCTGGATACATGTGTAATCAATAACTTTGTGTATGTTATAAGTAGCACAAGACTGTGAAATATGGATTGATATGCAAGAATTGTAACTTCTGCAGTGCACTGGGGAATGTCCTCACACTGCTGTGCTCTGTGCTCTCTGCATTGAGCTGTTTTACAGCCTTTTCCCATTGCTATGTTTTAAAAGCTTGAAGGACTCTGGCAGGATACTGCACGAGCCAAATCAAAAATGAGAGGGGTATGGATCGGTTTTTAATGCAAAAAGCACAGCCAGTGCTTCAATTCTCGAGAAAGAAATCCATATCCACAGTTCCGCTGCTACTAAACAACAAACAAAGATATGAATTCACATCTCACCAGGGACAATACTCAATACGGCTGGCAGAAAGCACAGAGCACAGCAGTTGTGAGGACATATCCTAGTGTACTTGGAGATACCAGATAACAACAGTGGATGAAGTTCTCACAGTAGTAAAGGTCATGATAGAAAACTTACGTAAGATGGCGATGAAACTGGTCTTATCCACCAGGATCCATATTCCGAAAGCGAGGAGAACGCCTCCAAGTGCCTGGAAAATAAGATGGGAAAGTTAAAACCGCTTGTACTCCAATCACAACCAAAGCTGCAGTCAACATTGTGGTGGTTACTACCCAAGTTCCATCAACACTCCCAAGTCAAAACCATAATCCATTTAACAACTATTTTGTCATTGCAAAAGTTTAATCAGAGAGCACGAGCAACAGCAGTGGGAGACACTCCCCCCAGTGAAGTGGAGACTCCGCAACCCTGGAATATAAATCCTATGACAGTCCTGCTGCTACTAACCACATACATATGGTATGATTCACTCTGCAGGGAAGATACTCAACACTGGCTGTAGTAGAGCACAGCAGTGGTGAGAGACTCCTAGTGCACTTAAAAAAGCCACAACCCAGGGATATAATCCATATTGCACAGTCCTCTGCTACTAACAACATACACAAGATGTGATTACACATCACTCCAGGGATGATACATAACACTGGCTGCAGTCTGTATGTTCACAGCTGCTGACAGGTTCCCTTTAAGGAGGTGTCAGACGAGAGATGGTTAACACCGTCCTGTAAACTTGAACAACCTGTTGGGTAAGACGAGGAGCACAGAGGGAGGAACTTACAGAAAGCCGAGTCCTGAATACACAGCTGTGTTAGGAGCAGCTCAGAGGGTGATGGGCTTGATAAGCGGCCACGGATCAGCGTCATGTTCTGTGGTTATTAATGAGGCGGCGTGCGTGTCCACTCGCTCTGCACTCACAGAACCAGTATGAGGCAGGTATCATAAGACAAGGGGAGCGCTTCCTCAAGTATAGGAGGACAGCCAATGTCTGCTTCTCCTGTCAGACCCGGGTGAGAGGTCCTTGGGGTCAGAGTGCGGGACCCTGTGATACCAGGCTGGTCTACAGCAAGATAGATAGAGAGGAATAGATCGATGATAGAGATAGATAGATATATAGATAGGATAGATAGGGAATGGAGATAGATAGATAATAGATAGATAGGAGCTAGATAAGATAGATGGATAGTGGATAATGTATAGATGGATAGATAGGATATAGATAGATACGATAGATAGATAGATAGATAGATGGAGATAATAGAGATAGATATGGATAGATAGGAGATAGATAGATAGATATATAGATAGATAGATAGATAGATAATAGATAATACAGTCACTAGGTGGCGCTGCATTACCAGATGTTAAAAGGATAGTCACAGGAAAGTGCATTTCCCCAAACTGGACTACATAGTCATAAACCTAAGATAACTGGTTACTTCAGCACTGGGAGGTCACACATGTCACTGGCTATAATGTGCATCTCTATGGATTGTCAGCTCTGTGGTTCATTGATCGTGCTTGTAGCCCATTGATGACTGATATCCTGATGCGTGACGTGGCGTCCCCCTGCCCTCACATGGGCACTCCTTCCTGGTGGGTGTAAGGGCAGCTGCCAGCCTCACAACAATCTGTCTCCTTCATGAGATAAGCGGAGGCGGGCGAGGGGGAAAGCGTACCAGGGGCGAGAGGGTTAAAAATAGAACAGAATCACAAAAAAAAACCCATCCGCTCCGCCAACGTATGTCAAGTCTACTGAACGAGGCTAACTATCGTATGACGGGAAGTTACACAACCTTCACAAATAAACTTTGTGACTAATTTCTCACCGAGACCTCTGCTTGCTGTTAGTGAATGGTCACATTCCATTTACTACATTGCATACAAAAGCAACAGACCCTCAGCTGTGAGAAGCATTAGGAAGTATTGTACAAGAAGGATTCTATTCATTAACAGCTAGCAGAGATTTTGGAAAACTGAAAAGACATGATGCGTTTCAGATTTTGGCCACCTGGAATCTCTGCTTGCTGTCAGTGAATGAAGGTAACAGACTGGGTTGGATTTTCAGCCACATTTGAGCTGCCACATCAGCAGCGCACATACATTTCCTGTACTGATGGTTGCTGCAATGTTCAGTGCAGGTAAAATACATCAACAACGTTGATGTGATACAGAAAAGCAACTTTGTATCCGCTATTTTAATAACCTCTGCTACCTGTCCTAGAATAGAATCACTCAGATATCTAGAGGCTGAATTATCTCCAAATACTTCTCACTGCTGAGGTTTGTTACTATGTCTGTAGATGGGGACAGATTATAGGGAATGATGAGGGGGGGCCCAGAGGGAATTAGGGACCCCACTACAGCTAGGCATCCCAGAATGCATTGCTGGAGGCTGGTCATGAGGGGACACATGCTCGGCTCCTTACATCATGACACTTCATACCAGGAAACTCCCACATGTAACTAATGGCCCAGCCCCAGCACACAAGGGTTAATGCAAGGGAAGTCAATCATAAAAAGAGAGACATTCCCTAAATTCTCGGACTGGTCCAGCTTGTCTCATGGGATTCAGATTTGGGGGGCTTCACATGCAGCACCCCTCCGCCTCATCCCCAGGCCGGAGCACACAGCTGTTCTCTGTCCTCTGCAGGAATGTTTCGGCAGATGCAAATGGAGCGACCGCCGCTTACCCTTCACTGCTCGGGCCGAGGGAACAAGGTGGACAGAATTCTAATACATAACACTGGCTGCAGAGAGCACAGAGCACAGCAGTGTGAGGACACACCCCCAGTACTCTGAGAGAAGCTACAATCCTGAACTATAAATCCACATTCACAGTCCTGCTGCTACTAACATTACACATAAAGGTCTGATTACAAATCTCTCCAGGGACAATACATAACAGCAGAATTGTGAGTCAACTTTGGGGAAACCACTTGTAAGAATTTTAAAAGTTTGTAAATTTCTCAATATAAAATAACATACAATAGGAATTATGTGTAATTATTTTTGGTGCTTTATAGAAGGTTCAGTGCACATGGGGGGGGGGGGGTCTAGCTACTTGTGCCCCTCCCCCCATCGACCTCTAGTGCCCCTTTACATGAATAAGACGTTGACCCTGTGACCTCGGCACTCGTGCGCTTGTCCTGCCCCAGAAACACGTCAATGGCTCCCAGGACTCACAGTAGGGGGCTTTGTTACCAGTCCCCGGGACCCTCGCAGACCCCCGTGTGCATGCAGGGCCTTGTTCTCTACAGAGAAGATGCAACACTACGGGGATGTGAGATGTGACTGCTGTGTGTACAATATGAGGGGTCATCACAGCATCTACCCCCCCAAATCCTGGAAACTGCAGTGAGGGGTAGGAATTGGTTATATGGGCGTCTACTGCAGCCATAACAGGGGGATTGTGGTGCCCCCATAACTAAAGAGAGACACAATGCAGCCACAGGATTGTCATAACATAACACTAGAAGACCCCCATGCAAGCGCCAGCCACAGAGACCCCATTACAGCCAAAGACCCCCATACCAGTACCAGCCACAGTGCCCCCATTATAGCCACAGGGATCCCATAACACATAACACCAGAAGACCCCCATAACAATACCAGCCACAGTGCCCCATTACAGTAACAGGGATCCCATAACACAAAATACCATAAGACCCCAATTACCAACTCCAGCCATAGTGCCCCCATTACAGCCACAGGGATCCCATAACAGATAAAGCCTAACAATAACATCCAAAGTGACCACAGAACAGCCGCATGGGTCCCCATACTAGTGCCAACCACTGCGCCCCCATTACAGCAACAGGAATCCTGTTATGGATGAAGATAGAAGACCACCCTACCAGGACCCCCAAAGTGATATGGAGTTCTGCAGCTCATTGTTGTCACCCGACTTTCCTAAACTCACATGCAATGACAAATCCCTCAATCTTAAAGGGGTTGTCCGGAGGTCGAAAAACATGGCTGCTCACTTCCAAAAACAGCGCCTCTCCTGACCATGTGTAGTGCGTGGTATTACATGCTCCATTCATCTCTATACAGCTGAGCTGCAATACCAGCAGAGACCATGGTCAGGGGGTGGCGCTGTTTTTGGAAGAAAGTGGTCATGTTTTTCTACCTCCGGACAACCACTTTAAGATCGAGGGATTTGTCATTGTATATGTAAGCTTCTGCATAACCAGATACAAAAGACATTCAGGAGCTTAGAAAAGCTGAGTGAGGACATTGGACACATGTATATACGATCTCAGCAGGGACATGGGGCCCCAGACGTCTCTGCGCTCTCGCTGGCATGTCTCGCTCTGTCCCAGATGTCTCTCTGGTGTCCGTATGTCCCTCACCGCAGACCCCACAAAACAAATATGTCGCCGGGTTCTGCCGCTTGGTTCCGTCTGCTCCACATTTTTTTTGAGTCTTTGCAATTTTCCGACCATCTGTCATAAAAGATCTTCTTCCAGAGAAAGAGCAAGGACTGCGAGAGGCGGAGGAGTCCCACTGCACTTAAAGGGATTGTACAGGATTGGAAAAACATGGCTGCTTTCTATCGCAACAGCGCCACTCGTGGTCACAGGTTGAGTTGCAATTGAATTTGCAGGAATAATAACCTGTGAGGGTACCGGAGCCCGGACCCCTATGGATCACATAGATTGTAAGTGACACCACAGCTCCTGGGGATGGGCCACCTCTTACACTGGTGGAAGGAGACACCTAGTGGTGATGGATGGCACTGCAGGACACCAGGTGTCATCTCACACAGCAATTTCTTACCAAACTGGAAATGATCTATCGAAATGCAGGAGCCACAGAGCGGAACCGCCGGGAAATTGGAAGCAATTTAAAGGTAAAATATCATTCCCCCCCCTCCCGAATTCTCCAGAACAGGAGGAGAGACGCCTCCAGGTAACGAGGATCTGATGGGTCCCATAGTGGAGAGAGAAACCCAGAGAGAGGAGCGAGGATATGGGGAACTATGAGACCTAAACCTAAAAGGTAACCTGTCAGCAGGTGTGTAGTCATACGTGTAGTCATACATGTATGTTGTTAGTAGCAGCAGGACTGTGAATGCTGTATTGACCCCCACATGACTCTGCATGGATCAAAACGGAATCTCCACTTAATAAATAAATAATAAAAAGTTTTAGGAATTACTAATAGACTTTTAATAAAAGAACCAACATCAAATATATAGCAATTGTTCTTGGAGAGATGAGAACTGTGTGTATGTTGTTAGTAGCAGCAGCACTGTTATATATAGGATTCATCTTCCAGGATTGTACTGGGGGGTGTCCTCACACTGCTGTGTTCTTGCAATGAACTGTTCAACAGGTTCTCTCCACTGTATGTGATTGCTATACTATTCCCCCACCCCTTTTACTCAGAACAGAGAGGAGAGGCTACAGAGCAGCCCAGTGCAGAGAGCAAAGAGCACAGCAGTGTGACAACCCTTCTCCAATGGTGGAATATAAATTCATATTTCACAGTCCTGCTGCTACTAACAACATAAACAGGACCGATTACACATCTCTCCGGGGATAATACAAAACATTGGCTGTATGAAGCACAGAGCACAGCAGTGTGAGGAAACACCCCAAATGCACTTGGAGAAGCTACAATCCTGAAATATAAATCCATACATCACAGTCCTGCTGTTACTAACAGCATATAAAGAAATATGATTACACATCTCTCCAGGGACAGTACATAACACTGGCTGCAGAGAGCACAGAGCACAGCAGTGTGAGGTCCACAATGTACCCTGTAACATCTGATGGCTACTTTCAGCAGGATAATGCGCCATGTCATAAAGCTGGAATCATCTCAGACTGGTTTCTTGAACATGACAATGAGGTCACTGGACACAAATGGCTCCACAGTCACCAGATCTCAATCCAATAGAGCATCTTTGGGATGTGGTGGAACAGGAGATTCGCATCATGGATGTGCAGCCGACAAATCTGCGGCAACTGTGTGATGCCATCATGTCACTATGGAGCAAAATCTCTGAGGAGCTTCCAGCACCTTGTTGTATCTATGCCACGAAGAATTGAGGCAGTTCTGAAGGCAAAAGGGGGTCCAACCCGTTACTAGCATGGTGCACCTAATAAAGTGGCCGCTGAGTGTATATCTATTTTCCTGCTTCTACTAACAACATTCACAAAGGTCTGATTAAACAAGGCTGATACCTAGAACTTTACTCCTAGGGAAGGGGTGGCGGAGCAGCTTTATGCACAGAGCACAGCAGTGTGAGGACATACTCCGTTTGCCTTTGTAGAAGCCACAATCCTGAAATATAAATCCATATATCACAGTCCTCCTGCTACTAACAATAGACAAAGGTCTGATTACACATCTCTCCCAGGACAATACCCAACTCTAGCTGCCAAGAGCAGAAAGCACAGCAGTGTGAGGACACTTCCCCAGTACAATCCTGGAATATAAATCCATATATCACAGTTCTGCTTCTACTAACAACATACACAACGGTCTGATTACACATCTCTCCAGGGACAATACATAACACTGGCTGTAAAGAGCACAGGAGTGTGAGGAAACACATTCAGTGAACTAGGAGAAACTATAAGCAAGCACCATAAATCCATTTTTCACAGTCCTGCTGCTACTACACAAAGGTCAGATTACACATTTCTCCAGGGACAATACATAACACTGGCTGCAGAGAGCACAGAGCACAGCAGTGTGAGGTCTGATTACACATCTCTCCAGGGACAGTACATAACACTGGCTGCAGAGAGCACAGAGCACAGCAGTGTGAGGTCTGATTACACATCTCTCCAGGGACAATACATAACACTGGCTGCAGAGAGCACAGAGCACAGCAGTGTGAGGTCTGATTATATGTATTGTCCCTGGAGAGATGTGTAATCAGACCTCACACTGCTGTACTCTGTGCTCTCTGCAGCCAGTGTTATGTATTGTCCCTGGAGAGATGTGTAATCAGACCTCACACTGCTGTGCTCTGTGCTCTCTGCAGCCAGTGTTATGTATTGTCCCTGTCGGTCACTCGTGGAGCCGGAAGAGACAGATATTACTAGTATTTTGGTAATTGGTGTAATCTTCGTTTTGGATGTTCCGGAGAGACACATGGACGGACAAGTCCTAATAACTGAGGAGAGAGAGAAGAATACAATGTAAGTCTCTCTGTTCCAGCAACAGCGAGTCCAGGCCCTATAGAACTTCTCAGCCAATCACTGTATATAGTAGATGGATGTGGCAAAGCAACAACATGATCACAATGGGACTGAAAAACTGCACAGTGACACATTCAGCTTGCTACAATCTCTACACACAGCACACATAGGAATCTCCACGGTCTCACCTCAATCACGGCGATCCTACGCACACGCCCAGGATGATGGCCAGGTTGTCTGCAGCCAGCTCTCCACCTTACTGCATGCCGCCCTGGAATACAAATGTCGCCATTTTAGCGGGAGCGCCGGGTCTTACCGGATCACGGATCATTGTGCTCCGGATTATACAACTGATGACGAGTGGTAAAAATCTACATCCCAGACATCTACCTGAGCCGAGACCCCCACTATGTTAGAGGGAACCGTCAGGCGATTCGAAGACATGGGACCTACTGACAGGTTTCCTTTCACTTGTCTCATACAATGTTGCAAATTCTTTCCTCTTCTTATCTTGTATCAATATTTATTCTTAGTCACATCCAAAACCCACACAAATAATCTTCTCTAGTACATAGGTTAACAGCAGCATGGGAGACTTAGCTACAAGTTGTAATGCAGACTTGCTGGAGTGGAGCAAGACAGATATTTGGAATGCAGCTTTGGATGTGGGTGGAGCACAAGACAGAATATTTGGACTGCAGCTTTGGATGTGGAGTGGAGCACAAGACAGAATATTTGGACTGCAGCTTTGGATGTGGGTGGAAGCACAAGACAGAATATTTTGGGCTGCATCTTTGGATGGGTGGAGCACAAGACAGAATATTTGGCTGCAGCTTTGGATGGGGGTGGAGCACAGACAGAATATTTGGACTGCAGCTTTGGATGTGGGTGGAGCACAAGACAGAATATTGGACTGCAGCTTTGGATGTGGGTGGAGCACAAGACAGAATATTTGGACTGCAGCTTTGGATGTGGGTGGAGAACAAGACAGAATATTTGGACTGAGCTTTGGATGTGGGTGGAGCACAAGACAGAATATTTTGGCTGCAGCTTGGATGTGGTGGAGGCACAAGACTGAATATTTGACTGCAGCTTTGGATGTGGGTGGAGCACAAGACTGAATATTATGACCGCGCTTTTCATGTGGGTGGAGAAACAAGACAGAATATTTGGCTGCAGCTTTGGATGTGAGTGGAGCACAAGACAGATATTTTGGCTGCAGCTTGGATTGAGCGGAGCAGAAGACCAGATGGAATTATTTAACTGCAGCTTTGGATGTGACTGGAGTGTAAAATGTTATAAGTAAAAACAAAGTAACCACAACCTCATTTGGTGAGTTCAGTCCTCACCCTCCCCTCACGGCGTTACAGTGTGTACAGAGCTTAAAGGGAGTGGACCCAAAATCTTACCTTTGAACAGCGTGGTGGAGGTGGAGTTGCAGAAACCATGAGATTCGCTGGAGGTGCTGACACACGTGCAGGGTAGTAGTGGTTTGGTTCTTAACAATAGGATTTTGGGTCCAGTTCTGGTAGTCGACCCAACCGCAGCAATTGAGCTGTGAACAGAAACAGCACAAAAAGTTCACTTACAGAATCGCAGCCCAAAAAAGTTACCAGACACCGTACAACAACAATAAGAGCTGAAAGAGTGGTGCTAGGGGGCTGGCATTCAGTAAGCCCCTCCCTGAGGAGCTGATAAGGGACAGATATTTTATAGCATGATGGCAGAGCCCATAATGTGACTAGAGCAGACTGCCCGCACCTGGTGGAGGACAGGAGGTATGACATGAGGATAGCCTGTAATCCCACCTCCTGTAGTCAGTGACCCGCCCACATACTCACATTGCGCTGGATGTAGTCCCATGTGACTCCGCGCTGACGTTGGCGCTCATTGGGGTGTAGGTGACGATCAGCTCATGAATGATATCAGACATCTCCGTCTTCAGCTACAGGCAGAAAAGAAAGAAGGCAAAAGGAAGATGAAGATGGCGGCCGCACCGCAGGAGTCAGACAGGAACGCCCACCTGTACATCTACTCACGATGCTACCACCTTGACCATGACTATACAAAAACTGCCTACCTATCCAATCACTATCCTCAAACCCACAACACCCTGGTACCTACCTCATCGCCAACCATCCAAGACCAACAATTATCAATGTACTTATTTATCCAACCTACGAATACCATCTCTTGGCAGGTGTGTAGGTTGTCTTAGTATGGCAGTGTTAGGTCTGTACCTATATATGCAGGTGTGTATTGTCCTGTACCTCTCTATGGCAGGTGTGTAGGTCCGTACTCTCTATGGCAGGTGTTGTAGCGTCCTGTACCTCTATATGGCAGGTGGTAGCGTCCGGTACCTTATATGGCAGGTGTGTGCGTCCTGTACCTATATGGCAGGTGTGTAGCGTCCGTACCTCTATATGGCAGGTGTGTAGAGTCCTGTACCTCTATATGGCAGGGTGGTTGTAGCGAGTCCTGTACCTCTCTATGGCAGGTGTTAGCGTCCTGTACCTCTCTATGGCAGTGTGTTGTAGCGTCTGTACCTCTATGGCAGTGTGTTGTAGCGTCCTGTACCTCTATATGGCAGGTGTGTAGCGTCCTGTACCTATCTCTATGGCAGGTGTGTAGCGTCCTGTACCTCTATATGGCAGGTGTGTAGCGTCCTGTACCTCTATATGGCAGGTGTGTAGCGTCCTGTACCTCTATATGGCAGGTGTGTAGCGTCCTGTACCTCTATATGGCAGGTGTGTAGCGTCCTGTACCTCTATTTCGATACATTTTGCTACTTCCTACCCATCTATCTACATATCAACCATCTAACCACATCGTAAACGATCCAACCGCCCATCTACCTGTATACCTACCTTCACAGCTAATTATCCTTCCATCAACCTACTAACTTATCCAACCATGAACCTATGACTTACCCTTCAGGTACTTACCTACCTACTTATGCTTAGGCGGGGAGGTAGGTTCATGGATAATCTTCCTTCTCATCCATTCTTGCACAAACCTATTATGTAGTGAGTCATCTATGTACATACTACCCCTCCACCCACCCATGGATCGATACCATCCACCACCTACTTTCCCATGCACCTATTCAAGTACTTACCTCGCCATCCATGCATTAAACAACTTCTCTTCTTATCCATCCATTTATCCATATACCTACCTAACGATCCATCCAAGTACTTACCGTCTAGGATCTATCCATCACCTACCAACCTATCCATTCAGAAACTCACCAAATATCCATTCATTCAAATTGGTACCCCTCCTACACATCCTTCAGGCCACCACCACTTACATACCTCCCGTACATATCCATGGACGTGTATACACAGACATAACTATAGGCTCCACCCGGCAGGTAGGTCGTTGCTGGTCCCTGTACTCACCGATTCCCTGTGGAGTAAATCAGGACACCTGGCAGCAACACTGAGCGATGAGTATGAGCAGCAGGAAGGTGAAATACTGGAGACAAGGAGAGGAGACACGTAAGGACCGAGACCTCGTATATACAAAGTATCCATTGTATGCTTATTACAGAGCGATACATTATAACCTCAGAGCTCCTCCACAGCTCATCATATTCTACTGATATTTCCCATAAATCTGTTACAAAAATTAAGATTTGTAAATTAGTCTATACCACACTAGAGACACCTCCGTATACACCTCCAGTATATACACACTACAACCTCTGTATACAACTGCATCAACACCTATTAATCCTACAGACATACAACCTCTATATACACATACACTCGTATATACACATCTATATACAACGACAGTACATAAACTCTATATACAGACACATATATATACAACATACACCTCAATACAAACTACAGTAACATAAACATCTAATAACAGACACCATCTATATACACACATCTAATCACCGACAGTAAAACTGAAACAATGATGACACGACACCGCAAGACACAGCAAAGACACTCGAACGACATAACCCTGAAAAAATGAAGACACCAATTTTCAATGCATATCGTACTATATACAAATCATGTAGAGCCGATGCACTCACCGTCGCCAGGAGGCAGCGCACTTCATTCACCGCCCCCGATACAATCCCGGAATCCCATGACCATGGTGACTCCTCCCACTTCGATCAGGCTGTACGAGCCGATCTGCAGAGATGACGAGGAGCTGTCTGTGGGGCAAGACCACAAAGTAATGTTACTGCTGGAAGGCAATGCTGGGAGTTGTAGTTCAGCTGGAGAGACGCCTTGACTACCTCAGAGCATTGTAGTTTGTGGTTACACGGCTGTTCTTTTACCTGCACCTGGGAAAGCTGGGTGGATCCTGTCTGGTTACACAGCTTTATCTAGTATCTAGTTATGACTTTGCTTTGTATTATTAAAACTGTTGACTTTTCCTTTTTCCTTCCGGAAGTTCTACAGAAACGTCGGAGCCGTGTCCGGACTTTCCTCTTACAATCCTCGAGGTCAAGGATTTATAGTTCTCCCACATCGGACTCGGACATGTGATGACCGGGCCCCTCCAATCCTTGTTTGGGTGTCAGGATTAGTGCGCTCTCATCAAATGGACACATACGGTTCATAGATCCCAAATACGGTTCTGAATTGCACCATAAGGATCCTCTCCACCCTCTCCCTCTGCAGCGGTTGCAGCATTGAATGGGAACCTATCAGCAAGTTATGTATTGTCCCTGGAGGGATGTGTAATCAGACCTTTGTGTATGTTATTAGTAGCAGCAGGACTGTGATTTACATTCCAGGAATGTAGCTTGTGGGTGTGTCCTCACACTGCTGTGCTCTGTGCCCTCGGCAGCCAGTGTTATGTATTGTCCCTGGAGAGATGTGTAATCAGACCTCACACTGCTGTGCTCTGTGCCCTCGGCAGCCAGTGTTCGGTATTGTCTCTGGAGAGATGTGCAATCATAACTTTGTGTATGTTGTTAGTAGCTGCAGGACTGTAAAATATGGATGTACGTTCCAGGTTTGTAGCTTGTGGGTATGGTCCTCACACTGCTGTGCTCTGAGCTTTCTGCAGCCAGTGTTCGGTATTGTTCCTGGATACATGTGTAATCATAACTTTGTGTATGTTATAAGTAGCAGCAAGACTGTGAAATATGGATTGATATGCAAGAATTGTAACTTCTGCAAGTGCACTGGGGAAATGTCCTCACACTGCTGTGCTCTGTGCTCTCTGCATTGAGCTGTTTTACAGCCTTTTCCCATTGCTATGTTTAAAAGCTGTAGAAGGACTCTGGCAGGATACTGCACGAGCCAAATCAAAAATGAGAGGGGTATGGATCGGTTTAATGCAAAAAGCACAGCAGTGCTTCAATTCTCGAAAAGAAATCCATATATCCACAGTTCCGCTGCTACTAACAACAAACACAAAGATATGAATTCACATCTCACCAGGGACAATACTCAATACTGGCTGCAGAAAGCACAGAGCACAGCAGTGTGAGGACATATTCCTAGTGTACTTGGAGATACCAGATAACAACAGTGGATGAAGCTTCTCACAGTAGTAAAGGTCATGATAGAAAACTTACGTAAGATGGCGATGAAACTGGTCTTATCCACCAGGATCCATATTCCGAAGCCGAGGAGAACGCCTCCAAGTGCCTGGAAAATAAGATGGGAAAGTTAAAACCGCTTGTACTCCAATCACAACCAAAGCTGCAGTCAACATTGTGGTGGTTACTACCCAAGTTCCATCAACACTCCCAAGTCAAACCATAATCCATTTAACAACTATTTTGTTCATTGCAAAAGTTTAATGCAGAGAGCACCGAGCACAGCAGTGGGAGGACACTCCCCCCAGTGAAGTTGGAGCTCCGCAACCCTGGAATATAAATCCATATGACAGTCCTGCTGCTACTAACCACATACATATGGTATGATTACACTCTGCAGGGAAGATACTCAACACTGGCTGTAGAGAGCACAGCAGTGTGAGGAGACTCCTAGTGCACTTAAAAAAAGCCACAACCCAGGGATATAAATCCATATTGCACAGTCCTGCTGCTACTAACAACATACACAAAGATGTGATTACACATCACTCCAGGGATGATACATAACACTGGCTGCAGTCTGTATGTTCACAGCTGCTGACAGGTTCCCTTTAAGGAGGTGTCAGACGAGAGATGGTTAACACCGTCCTGTAAACTAGAACAACCTGTTGGGTAAGACGAGGAGCACAGAGGGAGGAACTTACAGAAAGCCGAGTCCTGAATACACAGCTGTGTGAGGAGCAGCTCAGAGGGTGATGGGCTATGATAAGCGTACTCCACGGAAATCAGCGTCATGTCTGTGGTTATTAATGAAGGCGTCTGCGTGTCCCACGTCGCTCTGCAACTCACGACAAGTCATGAGGCAGGTATCATAAACACGGGAGCGTTCCCCTCAAGTATAGTAAGGACAGCCATGTCTGCTTCTCACTTCAGGACCCGGTTGAGAGGTCACTTGGGGTCCGAGTGTCGGGACCGACTGTGATACCAGGCTTGGTCTACAGCACGATAGATAGAGAGGAGATAGATTAATAGATATGATATAGAATAGATAGAATAGATAGGCGATATATAGAGATAGGCCGCTCGCTCGCTTCGATCCTAGTCGCGATCGCTCGATCGCTGGATCGCCTGGCTCCTGGCTAGCTGGCTCGCTCGGCGCCTCCTCGCTCGCTCGCTCGATAACTCGCTCGCTCGCTCGGCGCTCGATCGGCCGCTCGCTCGCTGGTCGCTCGGCGCTCGATCGCTGCTCGATCGCTCCGCTCGCTCGCTCGCTAAGCTCGCTCCTCCCGTCCCCTCAGGTGGCGCTGCATTACCAGATGTTAAAAGGATAGTCACAGGAAAGTGCATTTCCCAAACTGGACTACATAGTCATAAACCTAAGATAACTGGTTACTTCAGCACTGGGAGGTCACACATGTCACTGGCGTATAATGTGCATCTCTATGGATTGTCAGCTCTGTGGTTCAGTGATCGGTGCTTGTAGCCCATTGAGACTGATATCCTGATGCGTGACGTGGCGTCCCCCTGCCCTCACATGGGCACATCCTTCCTGGTGGGTGTAAGGGCAGCTGCCAGCCTCACAACAATCTGTCTCCTTCATGAGATAAGCGGAGGCGGGCGAGGGGGAAAGCGTAACCAGGGGCGAGAGGGTTAAAAATAGAAACAGAATCACAAAAAAAAACCCATCCGCTCCGCCAACGTATGGCAAGTCTACATGAACGAGGCTAAACTATCGTATGACGGGAAGTTACACAACCTTCACAAATAAACTTTGTGACTAATTTCACCGAGACCTCTGCTTGCTGTTAGTGAATGGTCACATTCCATTTACTACATTGCATACAAAAGCAACAGACCTCAGCTGTGAGAAGCATTAGGAAGTATTGTACAAGAAGGATTCTATTCATTAACAGCTAGCAGAGATTTTGGAAACTGAAAAGACATGATGCGTTTCAGATTTTGGCCACCTGGAATATCTCTGCTTGCTGTCAGTGAATGAGGTAACAGACTGGTGATTTTCAGCCACATTTGAGCTGCCACATCAGCAGCGCACATACATTCCTGTACTGATGGTTTGCTGCAATGTTCAGTGCAGGTAAAATACATCAACAACGTTGATGTGATACAGAAAAGCAACTTTGTATCCGCTATTTTAATAACCTCTGCTACCTGTCCTAGAATAGAATCACTCAGATATCTAGAGGCTGAATTACTTCCAAATACTCTCACTGCTGAGGGTTTGTTACATGTCTGGTAGATGGGACAGATTATAGGGAATGATGAAGGGGGGGCCCAGAGGGAATTAGGGACCCCACTACCGCTAGGCATCCAGAATGCATTGCTGGAGGCTGGTCATGAGGGGACACATGCTCGGCTCCTTCATCATGACCACTTCATACCAGGAAACTCCTATCACATGTAACTAATGGCCCAGCCCCAGCACACAAGGGGTTAATGCAAGGGAAGTCAATCATAAAAAGAGAGACATTCCTAAATTCTCCGGACTGGTCCAGCTGTCTCATGGGATGCAGATTTGGGGGGCTTCACACATGCAGCACCCTCCGCCCATCCCCAGGCCGGAGCACACAGCGTTCTCTGTCCTCTGCAGGAATGTTTCGGCAGATGCAAAGAGCGACGCCGCTTTAACCCTTCACTGCTCGGGCCGAGGGAACAAGGTGGACAGAATTCTGTATCCCGGTTTCCGAATTGCTCAGCATTTTCAAGACCTCTGCTTGTCAGTGAATGGAAATGGTCTTCACTACTTACAGACAAGGACAGAACATAGGAACGGATGGCCCCAATGTGAAATGTATAACAGACACTTTGGGCCCCTAAAAAGTTCCTGAGCCCAAGTGTGACCATAGACCTCGCACCCCCTTATTAATACTATTATCACAGCTGAACAACTGGGGGAAGGGCATGGACGCGCTGACCCTTAGTGGGAAGGGACCGCAGCGACATGCTGTCATCTGAAGGGGGGGGAACAGGGCAGGGTACAGGGGCACAGTACAGGGGCCCCTCTGGATTGTTAACAAGTAGAAGGCTCCATACTCCAGGTAACTAGGGAGCATGTAGCTTCGCCTGTGTGTTCCCTGTGGCGCCCCTGTCTGTTTCCCCCAGTACTGGCCATTTCCTCACAGAACAAGGATGACACGTAAACAGATTATTTGGAGAGATACAGGCCGGTGTTTAGTAACAGGAAGCCGTAGATCATGAGTTTTATCTCTTCCTCATTCTTGTAGACACAGGACAGATACACGTCTCGGCACCGACCTCCTACCCCGACCGATCCACATCGCAGGACCCACGCTCACAGAGGACAACCAGTCACCATCTATAGGCACAACCCATCCGGGTCTCCCCGATCATGAATAGAACTAGACTGCAGTGAGGACTGGAATTATGGGACACCCTGTATCCGGCTCGTTATAGATAGAACCTATAGGAGGATTACTGAGAAATTACAAATAATTGTTAATAAGAAAGAGATTTTCACTGAAACTCTTAAAGGGATATTCCCAACTCAGATATTTATGGGACCTGCTCAAGAACGTATTGATCTCTGCTTTATTGGTGGTGGGACCACCCCTTTAAGGAGATTACTGCTACAGAGAGTCATTGGTGCCACCTACTGGAGACAGTGCCCGTTACATGTGGTCCCATCAGGACAGAACAGAGGGGGTCCGGCATCTGGCACCCCCTCCGATCAGCCAGTCACAGCAGTCACAGGATCTGCAGTGTTGGTTATCTGGTATCAGAGGTGTCGGACCCCAGCACTGGAAAACGCTGTCATGATACCCTTAGAGGGGATGTCTGGGCCCCTCCTGCAGCCAGCCTTATGTATGCCCATAGTGAGATGTTATTCAGACCTCGGTGATTTGTTAGTTAGCAGCAGGACTGTGATATATGGCTTTAGATTCCATGATGTAGCTTCTCATAATGCACTATGGTTGTGTCCTCACACTGCTGTGCTCTGTGCTCTCTGCAGCCAGTGTTATGTATGGTCCATTAAGAGATGTTATTCAGACCTCTGTGTATTTTGTTAGTAGCAGCAGGACTGTGATATATGGATTTAGATTCATGATTGTAGCTTCTATAATGCACTATGGTTGTGTCCTCACACTACTGGAGCTCTGTGCTCTCTGCAGCCAGTGTTAGGTATTGTTCTGGAGAGATGTGCATCATCTTCTTATGTGTTGTTGTTATTAGTAGCAGCAGGACTGTGATATATGGAAACTTCTCAAAGTGCACTGCTCACACTGCTTTGTCTGCGCTCTCTGCATTTAGAGGCTCCACAAACCCTTCCCTTTGCTGTGTGGCTGCTGAAGTCTTCAACCAAAAGCCTTCAACACTTCTACTCAGAACATTGGAGGTAGCTTTGGAGCAGTTAATGCAGAGAGCTAATGAGACAGCAGTGTGAGGATACACGCCCGCAGCGCAGCGCCAGGGAAAGCTTGCACAGATTGGTTTGTCCAGGGTTTTGCCCCTCTTGATATTGATATTTTACCCAAAGAGAAAGGTCCTCGACCGCCGCATTAAAGGGATACTCCAACTTAAAGAAGCCTAATAAGTCGGTCTATGTTATTGCTTTCTGTTTATCAGCCATGTAGAGCTGGGGAGAGGATATCATTAGGTACATCATCATAGCAGCAGGTGACCGCGGTTTAGGGTCCTTGTCCCCACCAATACTTACAAAAACAGGAGGTTGAATAAGAAGAGGAAGTACTTGATGACCTTCATGCAGCCTCCGCTCGCCATGGTTTCCGAGTTTCAGAATCTGTGGGAGACACAAGCAAGCAGAGTTATATACTGAAGGCGACTACACAGCAGCCTCAGCTCTTCTATTCCGCCCACATCACTTCCACCAGAGACATTTCCAGGTCTAGTGAATAGATCACATACAATTTTAGAACTTCTTCATTAACAGGACCTCCGATTGCTGTCAGTGAATCCAACTGTCATCATTTGCCTTTAGTGTTCAACGCTGAGAAGTTGCTACCAATTATCAATCTAAAGAATCTTTGCGAGTCCAAATTGATACATTTTACTGACTGATGATTGCTTAGGGACCCTGTCGGCAGATGTACACATATAGGCTGCAGCCACTGCTAGGAGGGCTGTCCTCACACTGCTGTGCTCTGTGCTCTTTTGCAGACAGTGTATGCATTGTTCCTGGAGAGATGTGTAAGATACCTTTGTGTATGTTGTTAGTAGCAGCGACTGTGATATATGGATGTATACTCTAGAAATGCGAGCTGCTACAATGTGCACTGGGGGTGTCCTCACACTGTTGTGCTCTGTGATCTCGTCTTTACATTTTATCTGATCAGAATACACAGAAACCTTTTTTTGGATACTATACAGTCCTTAAAACAAAGGGAGGGAATGGAGTGGTTCAATGCACAGAGCCCGAACACAGCAGTTGTGAGGACACAATCCCATGGCTCTCCCAAGGCTTTTTACTTATTCGCCTGCATGGTCAACCTGTTAGCAGATGCAATGTTCTAGTGTGACTGCGTCACAGAGCCATGTTAGTCCTATAATGGGATGATTATACAACTCGGGCAGTGTCCCTTAGAACAAGCCCGGGCACTGCACAGCCCGGGGAGTGGCGTCACTCACACCCCATGTGTCGTGTCCTAACACCCAGCTCTCTGCCAGCCGCGTAACCAAACTATTCTGTGCTTTGTGTGAAAGGTCCGGAACTATACAGATTCTATACTATAGTGGCCTTAAAGGGGCATTCCATCTTCCTATAGGCTATAACAATAGATAGATACAAGACAAATTTAAGGGGTCCTTATTACAATGTGATATATTGGGGCGCAGACAAGACCTATATCGGAAACATTGTGTGTGTGACACTTGTAAACCCATTGTTTCCCAAGCCAATTCCGAGGAGTCATGTGACCGCTCATCATTTGTCACAATCTTAATATCTATGGGGACTGTGTAATAATTGGTGGGGGGAGGGAAAGGGGGTCCCCTCTCCATTGTTCATAGTGTCACACTGTAACGAGTTCATTACCAGTATTGTGTCACCAGAGAGCTGGGAGCCCGAGAGAACAATGGGGCCTCTGTTCTCCCTAAATCTGAGGAGCGCTCCTTCTGTCCCATGCACTAGCCAGGGGGTAGTGACAATAGCAGCGCAGGAGCCCAGTCGGCAGCTGCAGGCCCGCGCCTCTATTCTGTCTCTGCTCCCTTTATGTCTATGGAAATGAACTGAGGCGCGGCTCGTTCCCAGGGAGCGCAGACCGAGCCCCTAACACAGGGCAGACACAAAGGCAAGGGGGCCTCGAGTGGCAGTAATCTCTTTTCACAACCGGGGGATAAAGCAATGGAGAACGAAACTATGGCCATACAGGACCCACTTTAACCGGGACTGTGGGGTTAAGGTCACCGCTTGGTAACCTAAACCCTACACCCAATGTCATGGTAATTCTGCACTATGTATAAAGCATCCCGCAGGTGAAATCTCATCCATCGCAGCCGCACCGCTCAGACACACGAGTTATACACTCACAGCGGCATGAATATCACCGATTCTAGGGAATCACACTCGTACGGCGGAGATGACCTCGATGGGACTCAGTGATAGGACCACCAAGACAGAGATGTAATCAGACCATGTTGTTAGTAGCAAGCAAACTGTGAAATAGTAGATATAATTTTCAAAAATTGCATTGTCCTCACACTGCTGTGCTCGTGCTCCGTGAAGCCAGTGTTAGTCGTCTTGTCCCTGTGGAGATGTGTAATCAGACTTTATTCATGTGTGTTAGTAGGAGGAGGACTGTGATGTATGAATTTATATTACAGGATTGTGGCGTCCTCACGACTGCGTGCATCTTAGCTCTCTGCCTTAAACTGCTTGAGTATAAGCTCCAGTGGCTTTGATTGAATATGAGGGCTCTGGAGCAGTTCAAAGATCTAAGAACACAGCAGTGTGAGGAGAAGCTAAATCATAGAATATAAATCCATATATCACAGTCCTGCTGCTAACTAATACATACACATAGGAAATGAATGACTTGGAGAAGCTATATCCTGCAAATATAAACCCATTATTCGTACTCCACTTTTAATTTGTCCTGTTTTAAACTGTTCAATTCACTTCTATTTGGCTTCCAGTCCAAATTGTCAATAGTTACCACATCTTTCCATAGACCCCGAAAGGCGCATAAGTGTAGGAGTCATATGAGTAAAAATATTTTTATATTTAAGGCCCATAATAAGAAATAATTTACATATACAAATTATAAGAAATAATAATAATAGAAATAAAAAATCTGATACGACTAGTTATGACTAGGATGGTGCTGCCCCTTTAAGAAATAAGGACTAATAAGGCAGCGTGGTAATAAAGACTCCCCAGAACAAATCTTCGAGGCCTCGCGCTGTGATCCAGCTCATTCTTCAAGTTCCAACATCTAATAATAAAACCATAAAACAAACAACTTTTTGGGCATATTCACAAAAAACGTACAAACGCGCTCAAGTCGCGGGTGGCCAGTCCTATAAATCACACACGCGCCGGAATATTTCTCAGATCTTCAGCAAAAATTGGTAATAAGAACTAAAAACATGCAATAAAAATCTGTGTGTATTAAGGGATCATCAGAGATGTCACCCAAGCTTTCACAGACTCCTGAATAGGACCGACCCTTTTAATGCTCTGCATTCAGGGGGATAATGACACATTGATCTTGGAAAGCCAGGGGTTAACCGTTATTTGGGGTCAATGGTTCTTGCCAGATGTTAAGAGGCGTATTTTTAGATTTTAGGGCAAAATTGGGACATAATGAAACCTTTCCCCTCCCCTACTCCCACCTCAAGAAACACTGTCAGAGCATCGAGTCTTCATGATGTGGGCGGCGGCTTCAGGGCCTTCATGAAGAAAGAGACTAACCATGTGCAATGTTTGGCTCAGCACCGGCACCGAATACTGACCTCATGGACTTCAATAGGACTCCACAGTGAAACAGTAAGCAGGTGTGACAATCAGACTACAGCCAGTGTTCAGTATTTGTCCCTGGCGAGATTGGTGTCTCAATACCTTTGTGTATGTAAGCACACTATGATATATACATTTATTCCATCTTGTACTGGGGGTATGTCCTCACACTGCTGTGCTCTGTGCAAGCAGTATGCAAGGTATTGTCCCTGGAGAGATGTGTAATCAGACCTCTGTGTATGTTGGTTAGTAACAACACGAAACCTTGTAATGTAACACTTACACGGTGCCTTCAGTACCTAGTGACAGGGTTTGACAAACACCTTTTTTTGTGAAAAAAAAAGTTAGTTGCAACCTCATGGAGATAAAAAAGTTTCGGGGTGCAAACTCCATGGATTCTGATGCTTCTCGTAAGACCAGACGATAACGGCTTTTCTAAAGGCCACGCACGGCCCCTGTGCTAATATGTGGGGGACTTATTCGGCCCTATAAACAGCCTCTCCATTGTGTTACAGGCTGTAATCACCTTGATGATGTTTCACAGTACAGTTACCTGATGGACCGCTTACTTAGCGACATCTAGAGGACTTTTTGGCATATAATCTAATTACATGAGAAACCCTTCCGTAAAAAGGGGTCTAGTTGTAATTTTGGAGCCTCAAGTGCACTCGAGGTGTGTCCTCACAACTGCTGCTTCCCCCGTGCTTGTATTCCCCACAAACGGAATCAGCTCAAGCACAGCAGTGTGAGGACATGCCCGGTCACTCCGTGGAGCTCGGAAGAGACAGATATTCCTAGTATTTTGGTACTTGGTGTAATCTTCGTTTTGGATGTTCCGGAGAGACACATGGACGGACAAGTCCTAATAACTGAGGAGAGAGAGAAGAATACATGTAAGTCTCTCTGTTCCAGCACAGCGAGTCCAGGCCCTATAGAACTTCTCAGCCAATCACTGTATATAGTAGATGGATGTGCAAAGCAACAACATGATCACAATGGACTGAAGAAACTGCACAGTGACACATTCAGCTTGCTACATCTCTACACACAGCACACATAGGAATCTCCACGGTCTCACCTCAATCACGGCGACTCCTACGCACACGCCCAGGATGATGGCCAGGTTGTCCTGCAGCCAGCTCTCCACCTTCTGCATGCCGCCCTGGAATACAATGTCGCCATTTAGCGGGAGCGCCGGGTCTTACCGGATCACGGATCATTGTGCTCCGGATTATACAACGTGATGACGAGTGGTAAAAATCTACATCCCAGACATCTACCTGAGCCGAGACCCCCACTATGTTAGAGGGAACCGTCAGGCGATTCGAAGACATGGGACCTACTGACAGGTTTCCTTTCACTTGTCTCATACAATGTTGCAAATTCTTCCTCTTCTTATCTTGTATCAATATTTATTCTTAGTCACATCCAAAACCCACACAAATAATCTTCTCTAGTACATAGGTTAACAGCAGCATGGGAGACTTAGCTATCAAGTTGTAATGCAGACTTGCTGGAGTGGAGCACCACGACAGATATTTGGAATGCAGCTTGGATGTGGGTGGAGCACAAGACAGAATATTTGGACTGCAGCTTTGGATGTGGAGTGGAGCACAAGACAGAATATTTGGACTGCAGCTTTGGATGTGGGTGGAGCACAAGACAGAATATTTTGGCTGCATCTTTGGATGGGTGGAGCACAAGACAGAATATTTGGACTGCAGCTTTGGATGGGTGGAGCACAGACAGAATATTTGGACTGCAGCTTTGGATGTGGGTGGAGCACAAGACAGAATATTTGGACTGCAGCTTTGGATGTGGGTGGAGCACAAGACAGAATATTTGGACTGCAGCTTTGGATGTGGGTGGAGCACAAGACAGAATATTTGGACTGCAGCTTTGGATGTGGGTGGAGCACAAGACAGAATATTTTGGCTCAGCGTGGATGTGGTGGAGCACAAGACTGAATATTTGACTGCAGCTTTGGATGTGGGTGGAGCACAAGACTGAATATTATGACCGCAGGCTTTTCATGTGGGTGGGAACAAGACAGAATATTTGGCTGCAGCTTTGGATGTGAGTGGAGCACAAGACAGATATTTTGGCTGCAGCTTTGGATGTGAGCGGAGCAGAAGACCAGATGGAATTATTTTAACTGCAGCTTTGGATGTGACTGGAGTGTAAACATGTTATAAGTAAAAACAAAGTAACCACAACCTCATTTGGTGAGTTCATCCTCACCCTCCCCTCACGGCGTTACAGTGTTACAGAGCTAAAGGGAGTGGACCCAAAATCTTACCTTTGAACAGCGTGGTGGAGGTGGAGTTGCAGAAACCATGAGATTCGTGGAGGTGCTGACACACGTGCAGGGTAGTAGTGGTTTGGTTCTTAACAATAGGATTTTGGGTCCAGTTTCTGGTAGTCGACCCAACCGCAGCAATTGAGCTGTGAACAGAAACAGCACAAAAAGTTCACTTACAGAATCGCAGCCCAAAAAGTTACCAGACACCCGTACAACAACATAAGAGCTGAAAGAGTGGTGCTAGGGGGCTGGATTCAGTAAGCCCCCCCTGAGGAGCTGATAAGGGACAGATATTTTATAGCTGATGGCAGAGCCCTAATGTGACTAGAGCAGACTGCCCGCACCTGGTGGAGGACAGGAGGTATGACATGAGGATAGCTGTAATCCCACCTCCTGTAGTCAGTGACCCGCCACTACTCACATTGCGCTGGATGTAGTCCCATGTGACATCCGCGCTGACGTTGGCGCGTCATTGGGGTGGTAGGTGACGATCAGCTCATGAATGATATCAGACATCTCGTCTTCAGCTACAGGCAGAAAGAAAGAAGGCAAAAGGAAGATGAAGATGGCGGCCGCACCGCAGGAGTCAGACAGGAACGCCCACCTGTACATCTACTCACGATGCTACCACCTTGACCATGACTATACAAAACTGCCTACCTATCCAATCACTATCCTCAAACCCACAACACCCTGGTACCTACCTCATCGCCAACCATCCAAGACCAACAATTATCAATGTACTATTTATCCAACCTACGAATACCATCTCTTGGCAGGTGTGTAGGTCTGTCTTAGTTGGCAGTGTTAGTCTGTCCTATATATGGCAGGTGTGTATGTCCTGTACCTCTCTATGGCAGGTGTGTAGGTCCTGTAACTCTCTATGGCAGGTGTTGTAGCGTCCTGTACCTCTATATGGCAGGTGTGTAGCGTCCGGTACCTCTATATGGCAGGTGTGTGCGTCCTGTACCTATATGGCAGGTGTGTAGCGTCCTGTACCTCTATATGGCAGGTGTGTAGCGTCCTGTACCTCTATATGGCAGGTGTGTAGCGTCCTGTACCTCTCTATGGCAGGTGTTAGCGTCCTGTACCTCTCTATGGCAGTGTGTGTAGCGTCTGTACCTCTATGGCAGGTGTGTAGCGTCCTGTACCTCTATATGGCAGGTGTGTAGCGTCCTGTACCTCTATATGGCAGGTGTGTAGCGTCCTGTACCTCTATATGGCAGGTGTGTAGCGTCCTGTACCTCTATATGGCGGTGTGTAGCGTTCCTGTACCTCTATATGGCAGGTGTGTACGTCCTGTACCTCTATATGGCAGGTGTGTAGCGTCCTGTACCTCTATTTCGATACATTTTGCTACTTCCTACCCATCTATCTACATATCAACCATCTAACCACATCGTAAACGATCCACAGCCCATCTACTGTATACCTACCTTCAAGCTAAATATCCTTCCATCAACCTACTAACTTATCCAACCATGAACCTATGACTTACCTTCAGGTACTTACCTACCTACTTATGCTTAGGCGGGGAGGTAGGTTCATGGATAATCTTCCTTCCCATCCATTCTTGCACAAACCTATTATGTATTCAGTCATCTATGTACATACCTACCCCTGCACCCACCCATGGATCGATACCCATCCACCACCTACTTTCCCATGCACCTATTCAAGTACTTACCTCGCCATCCATGCATTAAACAACTTCTCTTCTTATCCATCCATTTATCCATATACCTACTAACGATCCATCCAAGTACTTACCGTCTAGGTATCTATCCATCACCTACCAACTATCCATTCAGAAACTCACCAATATCCATTCATTCAAATTGGTACCCCTCCTACACATCCTTCAGGCCACCACCACTTACATACCTCCCGTGACATATCCATGGACCGTGTATACACAGACATAACTATAGGCTCCACCGGCGGTAGGTCGTTGCTGGTCCCTGTACTCACCGATTCCCTGTGGAGTAAATCAGACACCGCAGCAACAACTGAGCGATGAGTATGAGCAGCAGGAAGGTGAAATACTGGAGACAAGGAGAGGAGACCGTAAGGACCGAGACCTCGTATATACAAAGTATCCATTGTATGCTTATTACAGAGCGATACATTATAACCTCAGAGCTCCTCCACAGCTCATCATATTCTACTAATATTTCCCATAAATCTGTTACAAAAATTAAGATTTGTAAATTAGTCTATACCCACACTAGAGACACCTCCGTATACACCTCCAGTATATACACCTACATACCCTCTGTATACAACTGCATCACACCTTTTCCTACAGACATACAACCTCTATATACACCATACACCTCGTATATACACATCTATATACAACGACAGTACATAAACTCTATATACACCGACACATATATATACACATACACCTCAGATACAAACTACAGTAACATAAACATTAATAAACAGACACATCTATAACAACATCGAAACACCACAAAACACAAACACGCACCAAACACACAAACACCAACACATAAACCAAATAAAAACATCAAATTGTTCAATCATCACTCGTCTATATAAACATCATGTAGAGCGATGCACTCACCGTCCCAGGAGGCAGCGCACTTCATTCACCGCCCCGATACATCCCAGGAATCCCATGACCATGGTGACTCCTCCCACTCGATCAGGATGTACGAGCCGATCTGCAGAATGACGGAGCTGTCTGTGGGGCAAGACCACAAGTAATGTTACTGATGGAAGGCAATGCTGGAGTTGTAGTTCAGCTGGAGAGACGCCTGACTACCTCAGAGCATTGTAGTTTGTGGTTACACGGCTGTTCTTTTACCTGCACCTGGGAAAGCTGGGTGGATCCTGTCTGGTTACACAGCTTATCTAGGATCTAGTTATGACTTTGCCTTTGTATTATTAAAACTGTTGACTTTTCCTTTTTCCTTCCGGAAGTTCTACAGAAACGTCGGAGCCGTGTCCGGACTTTCCTCTTACAATCCTCGAGGTCAAGGATTTATGTTCTCCCACATCGGACTCGGACATGTGATGACCGGG
Source organism: Engystomops pustulosus (assembly GCA_019512145.1). Classification (NCBI taxonomy): domain Eukaryota; kingdom Metazoa; phylum Chordata; class Amphibia; order Anura; family Leptodactylidae; genus Engystomops; species Engystomops pustulosus. Next base: position 114,160 of record WNYA01000409.1, read on the forward strand.
CCCCTCCAATCCTTGTTTGGGTGTCAGGATTAGTGCGCTCTCATCAAATGGACACATACGGTTCATAGATCCCAAATACAGGTTCTGAATTGCACCATAGGACCTCTCCACCCTTCCCTCTGCAGCGGTTGCAGCATTGAATGGGAACCTATCAGCAAGTTATGTATGTCCCTGGAGGGATGTGTAATCAGACCTTTGGTGTATGTTATTAGTAGCAGCAGGACTGTGATTATAATTCCAGGAATGTAGCTTGTGGGTGTGTCCTCACACTGCTGTGCTCTGTGCCTCGGCAGCCAGTGTTATGATTGTCCTGGAGAGATGTGTAATCAGACCTCACACTGCTGTACTCTGTGCTCTCTGCAGCCAGTGTTATGTATGTCCCTGGAGAGATGTGTAATCAGACCTCACACTGCTGTGCTCTGTGCTCTCTGCAGCCAGTGTTGTATTGTCCCTGGAGAGATGTTGTAATCAGACCTCACACTGCTGTGCTCTGTGCCCTCGGCAGCCAGTGTTCGGTATTGTCTCTGGAGAGATGTGCAATCATAACTTTGTGTATGTTGTTAGTAGCTGCAGGACTGTAAAAAATGGATGTACGTTCCAGGTTTGGAGCTTGGGGTATGGTCCTCACACTGCTGTGTCTGAGCTTTCTGCAGCCAGTGTTCGGTATTGTTCCTGGATACATGTGTAATCATAAATTTGTTATGTTATAAGTAGCAGCAGACTGTGAAATATGGATTGATATGCAGAATTGTAACTTGCAAGTGCACTGGGGAAATGTCCTCACACTGCTGTGCTCTGTGCTCTCTGCCATGAGCTGTTTTACAGCTTTTCCCATTGCTATGTTTAAAAGCTGTAGAAGGACTTGGCAGGATACTGCACGAGCCAAATCAAAAATGAGAGGGGTATGGATCGGTTTAATGCAAAAGCACAGCCAGTGCTTCAATTCTCGAAAAGAAATCCATATATCCACAGTTCCGCTGCTACTAACAACAAACACAAAGATATGAATTCAAATCTCACCAGGGACAATACTCAATACTGGCTGCAGAAAGCACAGGCACAGCAGTTGTGAGGACATATTCCTAGTGTACTTGGAGATACCAGATAACAACAGTGGATGAAGCTTCTCACAGTAGTAAAGGTCATGATAGAAAACTTACGTAAGATGGCGGATGAAACTGGTCTTATCCACCAGGATCCATATTCCGAAACGAGGAGAACGCCTCCAAGTGCCTGGAAAATAAGATGGGAAAGTTAAAACCGCTTGTACTCCAATCACAACCAAAGCTGCAGTCACATGTGGTGGTTACTACCCAAGTTCCATCAACACTCCCAAGTCAAAACCATAATCCATTTAACAACTATTTTGTTCATGCAAAAGTTTAATGCAAGAGAGCAAGAGCACAAGCAGTGGGAGGAACTCCCCCCAGTGAAGTTGGAGCTCGCAACCCCACCCACCCACCACACACTCCAAACAACAACCCCCCCACACCCACCCCCCACTACCCATGAAATAAATCCATATGAACAGTCCTGCCTGCTACAACCACAGTACATATGGTAGAGAGCACAGAGCACAGCAGTGTGAGGTCTGATTACACATCTCTCCATGGACACTACATAAGACTGACTGCAGAGAGCACAGAGCACAGCAGTGTTAAGACACTTTCAATGCCCTTGGAGACGTTACAATCCTGAAATATAAATCCATATATCACAGTCCTGCTGCTACTAACAACATACACAAAGGTCTGATTACACATCTCTCCAGGGATGATACATAACACTGGCTGCAGTCTGTATGTTCACAGCTGCTGACAGGTTCCCTTTAAGGAGGTGTCAGAAGTGAGATAGTTAACACCGTCCTGTAAACTAGAACAACCTGTTGGGTAAGATGAGGAGCACAGAGGGAGGAACTTACAGAAAGCCGAGTCATGAATACACAGCTGTGTGAGGAGCAGCTCAGAGGGTGATGGGCTATGATAAGCGGCGCCACGGATCAGCGTCATGTTCTGTGGTTATTAATGAGGCGGCTGCGTGTCCACTCGCTCTGCACTCACAGAACACAGTCATGAGGCAGGTATCATAAGACAAGGGAGCGCTTCCTCAAGTATAGGAGGACAGCCAAGTGTCTGCTTCTCCTGTCAGGACCCGGGTGAGAGGTCACTTGGGGTCAGAGTGCGGGACCCTGTGATACCAGGCTGGTCTACAGCAAAGATAGATAGAGAGGAGATAGATAGATAGATATGAGATAGATAGATAGATAGATAGGAGATAGATAGGAGATAGGAGATAGATAGATAGATAGATAGATAGAGATAGATAGATAGATGGATAGATGGATAGATGGATAGATGGATAGATAGGAGATAGATAGATAGATAGATAGATAGATAGATAGATAGATAGGAGATAGATAGGAGATAGATAGATGGATAGATAGGAGATAGATAGATAGATAGATAGATAGATAGATAGATAGATAGATAGATAATACAGCCACTAGGTGGCGCTGCATTACCAGATGTTAAAAGGATAGTCACAGGAAAGTGCATTTCCCCAAACTGGACTACATAGTCATAAACCTAAGATACCTGGTTACTTCAGCACTGGGAGGTCACACATGTCACTGGCGTATAATGTGCATCTCTATGGATTGTCAGCTCTGTGGTTCAGTGATCGGTGCTTGTAGCCATTGATGACTGATATCCTGATGCGTGACGTGGCGTCCCCTGCCCTCACATGGGCACATCCTTCCTGGTGGGTGTAAGGGCAGCTGCCAGCCTCACAACAATCTGTCTCCTTCATGAGATAAGCGGAGGCGGGCGAGGGGGAAAGCGTAACCAGGGGGCGAGAGGGTTAAAAATAGAAACAGAATCACAAAAAAACCCCATCCGCTCCGCCAACGTATGGTCAAGTCTTACATGAACGAGGCTAAACTATCGTATGACGGGAAGTTACACAACCTTCACAAATACACTTTGTGACTAATTTCTCACCGAGACCTCTGCTTGCTGTTAGTGAATGGTCACATTCCATTTACTACATTGCATACAAAAGCAACAGACCCTCAGCTGTGAGAAGCATTAGGAAGTATTGTACAAGAAGGATTCTATTCATTAACAGCTAGCAGAGATTTTGGAAACTGAAAAGACATGATGCGTTTCAGATTTTGGCCACCTGGAAGATCTCTGCTTGCTGTCAGTGAATGAGATAACAGACTGGGTTGGATTTTCAGCCTTGGTGATGCAATTTGAGCTGCCACATCAGCAGCGCACATACATTTCCTGTACTGATGGTTTGCTGCAATGTTTCAGTGCAGGTAAAATACATCAACAACGTTGATGCGATACAGAAAATCAACTTTGTATCCGCTATTTTAATAACCTCTGCTACCTGTCCTAGAATAGAATCACTCAGAGATATCTAGAGGCTGAATTACTTCCAAATACTTCTCACTGCTGAGGGTTTGTTACTATGTCTGGTAGATGGGGACAGATTATAGGGAATGATGAAGGGGGGGCCCAGAGGGAATTAGGGACCCCACTACAGCTAGGCATCCCAGAATGCATTGCTGGAGGCTGGTCATGAGGGGACACATGCTCGGCTCCTTACATCATGACCACTTCATACCAGGAAACTCCTCACATGTAACTAATGGCCCAGCCCCAGCACACAAGGGGTTAATGCAAGGGGAAGTCAATCATAAAAAGAGAGACATTCCCTAAATTCTCCGGACTGGTCCAGCTGTCTCATGGGATGCAGATTTGGGGGGCTTCACATGCAGCACCCCTCCGCCTCATCCCCAGGCTGGAGCACACAGCTGTTCTCTGTCCCTCTGCAGGAATGTTTCGGCAGATGCAAATGGAGCGATGCAGCTTAACCCTTCACTGCTCAGGCTGCCCTGACAGGCTGGACAGAATTCTGTATCCCGGTTTCCAATTGCTCAGCATTTTCAAGATCTCTGCTTGTCAGTGAATGGAAATGGTCTTCCCTACTTACAGACAAGGACAGAACATGGAACGGATTGGCCCCAATGTGAAATGTATAACAGACACTTCTGGGGCCCCTAAAAAGTTCCTGAGCCCAAGTGTGACCATAGACCTCGCACCCCCTTATATTATACTATTATACACGCTGACAACTGGGGGGAAAGGGCATGGACGCGCTGACCCTTAGTGGGAAGGGACCCGGCAGCGACATGCTGTCATCTGAAGGGGGGGGGAACAGGGCAGGGTACAGGGGCACAGTACAGGGGCCCCTCTTGGATTGTTAACAAGTAGAAGGCTCCATACTCCAGGTAACTAGGGAGCATGTAGCTTCGCCTGTGTGTTCCCTGTGGCGCCCCCTGTCTGTTTCCCCCAGTACTGGCCATTTCCTGCACAGACAAGGATGACACGTAAACAGATTATTTTGGAGAGATTACAGGCCGGTGTTTAGTAACAGGAAGCCGTAGATCATGAGTTTTATCTCTTCCTCATTCTGTGTAGACACAGGACAGATACACGTCTCGGCACCGACCTCCTACCCCGACCGATCCACATCGCAGGACCCAGCGCTCACAGAGGACACCAGTCACCATCTATAGGCACAACCCATCCGGGTCTCCCCGAGTCATGAATAGAACTAGGACTGCAGTGAGGACTGGAATTATGGGACACCCTGTATCCGGCTCGTTATAGATAGAACCTACAGGAGGATTACTGAGAAATTAAAAATAATTGTTAATAAGAAAGAGATTTTCACTGAAACTCTTAAAGGGATATTCCCAACTCAGATATTTATGGGACCTGCACAAGAACGTATTGATCTCTGCTTTATTGGTGGTGGGACCACCCCTTTAAGGAGATGACTGGTACAGAGAGTCATTGATGCCACCTACTGGAGACAGTGCCCGTTACATGTGGTCCCATCAGGACAGAGCAGAGGGGGTCCGGCGTCTGGCACCCCCTCCGATCAGCCATTCACAGCAGTCACAGGATCTGGGTCACAGCGTTGGTTCTGATATCAGAGGTGTCGGACCCCAGCACTGGAAAACGCTGTCATTATACACCTTAGAGGGGATGTCTGGCCCCCTCCTGCAGCCAGCCTTATGTATGGCCCATAGTGAGATGTTATTCAGACCTCTGTGTATTTTGTTAGTAGCAGCAGGACTGTGATATATGGCTTTAGATTCCATGATTGTAGCTTCTCATAATGCACTATGGTTGTGTCCTCACACTGCTGTGCTCTGTGCTCTCTGCAGCCAGTGTTATGTATGGTCCATTAAGAGATGTTATTCAGACCTCTGTGTATTTTGTTAGTAGCAGCAGGACTGTGATATATGGATTTAGATTCCATGATTGTAGCTTCTCATAATGCACTATGGTTGTGTCCTCACACTACTGAGCTCTGTGCTCTCTGCAGCCAGTGTTAGGTATTGTTCCTGGAGAGATGTGTCATCATATCTTCTTATGTGTTGTTGTTATTAGTAGCAGCAGGACTGTGATATATGGAAACTTCTCAAAGTGCACTGCTCACACTGCTTTGCTCTGCGCTCTCTGCATTTAGAGGCTCCACAAACCCTTCCCTTTGCTGTGTGGCTGCTGAAGTCTTCAACCAAAAGCCTTCAACACTTCTACTCAGAACATTGAGGAGTAGCTTTGGAGCAGTTAAATGCAGAGAGCTATGAGAACAGCAGTGTGAGGATACACCCGCAGCGCCAGGGAAAGCCTTGCACAGATTGGTTTGTCCAGGGTTTGGCCCCTCTTGATATTGATATTTTATCCCAAAGAGAAAGGTCCTCGACCGCCGCATTAAAGGGATACTCCAACTTAAAGAAGCCTAATAAGGTCGGTCTATGTTATTGCTTTCTGTTATCAGCCATGTAGAGCTGGGGAGAGGATATCATTAGGATACATCCATAGCAGCAGGTGACCGCGGTGTTAGGGTCCTTGTCCCCACCAATACTTACAAAAAACAGGAGGTTGAATAAGAAGAGGAAGTACTTGATGACCTTCATGCAGCCTCCGCTCGCCATGGTTTCCGAGTTTCAGAATCTGTGGGGAGACACAAGCAAGCAGAGTTATATACTGAAGGCAGGACTACACAGCAGCCTCAGCTCTGCTATTCCGCCCACATCAACTTCCTCCAGAGACATTTCCAGGTCTATGAATAGATCACATACACATTTTAGAACTTCTTCATTAACAGGACCTCCGATTGCTGTCAGTGAATCCAACTGTCATCATTTGCCTCTAGTGTTCAACAGCTGAGAAGTTGCTACAATAGTATCAATCTAAAGAATCTTTTGCAAGTCCAAATTGATACATTTTAACTGGACCGATGATTGCTTAGGGACCCTGTCGGCAGATGTACACATATAGGCTGCAGCCACTGCTAGGTAGGGCTGTCCTCACACTGCTGTGCTCTGTGCTCTTTGCAGACAGTGTTATGCATTGTTCCTGGAGAGATGTGTAATGATACATTTGTGTATGATGTTAGTAGCAGCAGGACTGTGATATATGGATGTATACTCTAGAAATGCAGCTACTACAAGTGCACTGGGGGTGTATCCTCACACTGTTGTGCTCTGTGATCTCGTCTTTACATTTTTATCTGATCAGAATACACAGAAACCTTTGTTTGGATACTATATCAGTCCCTTAAAACAAAAGGGAGGGATGATGGAGTGGTTCAATGCACAGAGCCCAGAACACAGCAGTGTGAGGACACAATCCCATGGCTCTCCCAAGGCTGTTACTTATTCTGCCTGCATGGTCTAACCTGTTAGCAGATGCAATGTTCTAGTGTGAATGAGTCACAGAGCCATGTTAGTCCTATAATGGGATGATTATACAACTCGGGCAGTGTCCCTTATAGAACAAGCCCGGGCACTGCACAGCCCGGGGAGTGGGCGTCACTCACACCCCATGTGTCGTGTCCTAACACCCAGCTCTCTGCCGCCGTAACCAGAAACTATTCTGTGCTTTGTGTGAAAGGTCCGGAACTATACAGATTCTATACTATAGTGGCCTTAAAGGGGCATTCCATCTTTCCTATAGGCTATAACAATAGATAGATACAAGACAAATTTAAGGGGTCCTTATTACAATGTGATATATTGGGGAGCAGACAAGACCTAATAATCGGAACATTGTGGTGTGTGACACTTTGTAACCCATTGTTTCCAAGCCAATTCCGAGGAGTCATGTGACCGCTCATCATTTGTCACAATCTTAATATCTATGGGGACTGTGTAATAATTGGTGGGGGGAGGGAAAGGGGGTCCCCTCTCCATTGTTCATAGTGTCACACTGTAACGAGTCATTACCAGTATTGTGTCACCAGAGAGCTGGGAGCCCGAGAGAACAATGGGGCCTCTGTTCTCCCTAAATCTGAGGAGCGCTCCTTCTGTCCCATGCACTAGCCACGGGGGCTAGTGACAATAGCAGCGCAGGAGCCCAGTCTGGCAGCTGCAGGCCCGCAGCCTCTATTCTGTCTCTGCTCCCTTTATGTCTATGGAAATGAACTTGAGGCGCGGCTCGTTCCCAGGGAGCGCAGACGACGAGCCCCTAACACATGGGCAGACACAAAGGGCATCATCGAGTGGGGGCAAGTAATCTGATTGTCACACACCGGAGATAAGAGCATATGGCCATACAGGACGACCACTTTACCGGGACTGTGGGGTTAAAGGTCACCGCTTGGTTAACCTAAACCCTACACCCAATGTCATGGTAATTTCTGCACTATTCTAAAGCATCCCGCAGGTGAAATCTCATTCCATCGCAGCCGCACCCGCTCAGACACACGATTATACACTCACAGCGGCCATGAATATTCACCGATTCTAGGGAATCACATCGTACGGCCGGAGATGACCTCTGATGGGACTCAGTGATAGGACCACCAAGACAGAGATGTGTAATCAGACCATGTTGTTAGTAGCAGCAAAACTGTGAAATATAGATATATATTTTCAAAAATTGCATTGTCCTCACACTGCTGTGCTCTGTGCTCCGTGAAGCCAGTGTTAGGTATTGTCCCTGTGGAGATGTGTAATCAGACTTTATTCATGTTGTTAGTAGCAGGAGGACTGTGATGTATGAATTTATATTACAGGATTGTGGCGTCCTCACACTGCTGTGCTCTTAGCTCTCTGCATTAAACTGCTCTGAGTATAAGCTCCAGCTGGCTTCTGATTGAATATGGAGGGCTCTGGAGCAGTTCAAATAGATCTAAGACCACAGCAGTGTGAGGAGAAGCTAAAATCATAGAATATAAATCCATATATCACAGTCCTGCTGCTACTAATAACATACACATAGGAATGAATGACTTTGGAGAAGCTATAATCCTGCAATATAAACCCATTATTCGTACTCCACTTTTAAATTTGTCCTGTTTTACTAGTTCAATTCACTTCTATTTGGCTTCCAGTCCACATGTCAATAGTTACCCATCTTTCCATAGACCCCGAAAGGCGCATAAGTGTAGGAGTCATATGAGTAAAAATATTTTTTATATTTTTAAGGCCCATAATAAGAAATAAATTTTACATATACAAATTATAAGAAATAATAATAATAGAAATAAAAAATCTGATACGACTAGTTATGACTAGGATGTGCCTGCCCCTTTAAGAAATAAGGACTAATAAGGCAGCGTGTAATAAAGACTCCCCAGAACATTCTTCGAGGCCTCGCGCTGTGATCCAGCTCATTCCTTCAAGTTCCAAACATCTAATAATAAAACCATAAAACACAACTTTTTTGGGCATATTCACAAAAACGTACAGAACGCGCTCAAGTCGCGGGTGGCCAAGTCCTATAAATCACACGCGGCCCGGGAAGAATTTCTCAGATCTTCAGCAAAAATTGTAAATAAGAACTAAAAAATGCCAATAAAAAAAAATCTGTGTGTTATTAAAGGGATCATCAGAGATGTCACCCAGCTTTTCCAGACTCCTGAATAGTGACCGACCCTTTTAATGCTGCATCAGGGGGAATAATGACACATTGATCTTGGAAAGCCAGGGGTTAACCGTTATTTTTGGGTCAATGGTTCTGCCAGATTTTAAGAGGCGATTTTTAGATTTTAGGGGCAAAATTGGGACATAATGAAACCTTCCCCTCCCCTACTCCCCCTCAAGAACAGCTGTCAGGAGCAAGACGTCTTTATGCTGTGGGCGGGTTCAGGGCCTTCAGGAAGTAAAGAGACCTAATCCATGGGCAATGTTTGGTTCAGTACCGGCACAGAATACTGACCCATTGACTTCAATAGGACTCCAGATGAAACAGTAAGCAGGTGTGACAATGCAGACTACAGCCAGTGTTCAGTATTGTCCCTGGCGAGATGTGTCATCATACCTTTGTGTATGTAGCAGCACTATGATATATACATTTATTTCCATCATTGTACTGGGGGTATGTCCTCACACTGCTGTGCTCTGTGCAAGCAGTGCAAGGTATTGTCCCTGGAGAGATGTGTAATCAGACCTCTGTGTATGTTGTTAGTAACAACACAACCTTGTAATGTAACACTTACACGGTGCCTTCAGTACCAGTGCAGGTTGGCAACCATTTTTTGGAAAAAAAAGTTATTGCACCTCATGGAGATAAAAAGTTTCGGGTGCAAACTCCATGGATCTGATTGCTTCTCGTAAAGACCACGAGATAACGGCTTAAAGGGCCACGCACGGCCCCTGCTATATGATGGGGGACCTATTCGGCCCTATAAAAGCCTCTCCATTGTGTTACAGGCTTGTAATCACCTTGCTGATGGTTTCCAGTACAGTTACGTGATTGGACGCTTACTTAGCGACATCTAGAGGTCTTTTTGGCATACTTAATCTAATTACATGAGAAACCCTTCCGTAAAAGGGGGTCTAGTTGTAATTTTGGAGCCTCAAGTGCATTCGAGGTGTGTCCTCACACTGCTGTTCCCCCTGCATTGTACTGCCCCACAACGAATCAGCTCAATGCACCAGAGCACAGCAGTGTGAGGACATGCCCCAAGTGCTTTTGCAGAGGTGTCACTGTTTTTTTGGGGGTTGTTGTTCCTTTAAATGCCTCTGCCGCCGCAGGAGTGCCAGCGATGGATGGTTATTAGCATGCGGATAAATATTTACCATCCTCCATAGAAAACACATGGTCAGACAGCGAGTGCCAATGTGACTGCTGCGTCTGTGTGTGAGAGCGCTGCGTGAGCGGGGGAAACCAGGCCAACGCCGAAACAGACGCAGCATTGTGGCCCAGGACCTGGCGGGATTCACAGCACCTCATGAGGATGAGGCTCATACATACACCACAACCAGCAAGGGGGTCCACCATAATGGTTTGGGGTCTCTGATATCAGGCAGCCCCTGAGTGACACCCCCGCAGTTCACACAAAGTGTCACCCAGCTTTCCTAAACTCCTGAACGGAAAATCTGCCTAGTATAGTATAGTATAGTGGTATTAAGGGGTCACATGAACCTTTTCTACATTTACAATCGGCCAAGAAGAAGAGGTCCCTCACACTCATACATGTGGTGTAAATTAAGACTTACACCCACTAACCAATATAACGTAACCAAGATGAATTTTAGATTGTTCCAGGGTCTGGAGCGGCCATGTTTTTTGTATCTAGAACAGTATTGCCCTTAACAGCCAATCACAGCACAGCTTTCATTTTAAATCCTGCTCCTGAATAACAAAAGCTGTGCTCTGATTGGTTGCTATAGGCTGCATAGAAACAGAGAAGGCAGAGATGTACAAGATGTTGGGGCCTAGTTGTTGATGGTTTCCAGAAAGTAATGAAACTGAATAAAACTGGGTTTTCACACTAGAAAGTCTGTGTTAACGTCATTTCTTTTATACCTGGACTCTCCTGCAGATCAAAATAGATGGATTATAGCACAAGGAGCCTTAAGAAAACTGTAATTTTCCCTTATTATGTCAGTGACTCTAAATCTAAATTGAGATGAAAGGACACACCTGTGTCAGCGCCAGTGATAGTGGAGCGGCCCGGGTATCCAGCTTTCTCAGCCACTCCTGTGTGACCAGGGCTGACACAGAGGTTACTCCCAAAATATGTACAATGGCATCACACTAAACCTAAAGGCTCATCGTCATCTGCTGCACAGATTAATACGCTCTATTGTTCTCAGTTATCAGCCACTGAAATTCTTCAATGAGATGACTAAGCTATCCTTGTTGACAGAACTGGTTCCCCTGAGATCCCTGCCATACACATGCAGGCTCGACCTGGCATAGGGTGAAGACACACATGGCGTTTTTGGGCCGTTTTTGGGCCATTTTTACTAAGTGCGTTTTCACATCGTTAAAAACGCATGCGTTAAAAAACGCATCCGTTTTTTGAAAACGCATGCGTTTTTGTCCGTTTTCCGAAATTGCGCAATGAAAAACGGACAAAAACGCATGCGTTTTTAAAAAACGGATGCGTTTTTAACGATCTGAAAACGCACTTAGTAAAAACGACCCAAAAATGGCCCAAAAACGCCATGTGTGTCTTCACCCTTAGGGTGCATGTTTTCTGAATGGGGAGAGGGGAAGTAGCCACTGCCAGATTCCACACCCCTTTATCCCCCCAGAAGACCACCATGTTTACTCTAGATTCCTCTGTCCCCTGTTTCCTCTAAACACCTTCAGAATCCTCTATTCTGTCCAGACTCATTCTCTCTGTCCCCTCCAGACCCCTCTGTTTCCGCAAGACCCCCTTTTTCCTATCCAAAATAGGACCCCCATCGTCCCCCTTTTCAGACCCCACCACCCCCCTTTTAGACCTCACCACCCCAGTCCCCACAGCCATCCCCTCTCCCCAGAGCCCACAGTTCCCCCCCCCCTTCAAACCTCACCACCCCATCTCCCTAGAGAGACCACCCAACCCTGTCCCCTCCACTCCAGACCCCACAATCCTTCCAGACCCCACCAAACACCTAGGATATACCTAGATGTGGATTCACCTTTCGACCACTCAAGACGCTTACATACTATGACCCATATTCTGCAATAGTTAAATACTCCAATTTCTCAATTTTTCATCCTCCTAGATGACCCTTTGGACGGATTCTTGGGAAATAAAAACCGTCACAATTTTTTTTTCACTTTGAGTCACTGGAAAACATGAAGAGTTCTGTTCCGTGTGACAGTGGGAAAAAGTGTAGCCCTCTGCCCGCTGCTGTGCCCTCCATGACCTCCACTAGCGGAACCCTACAATCCCCGGAGATCTGCACAAGTCTAGATGCAGCCATAGAGTCAGACAGACTACAGGGGGCGCTATTAGCACACATCTAAGGGTGCAGCCAAAAACAGGAGTTGATGATAATGGCTTGAGACAAATAATTGAAAGGTGCTGCTCCTCCTCCTACTTTTACTTCATTCCTGGTTTGGGCATCAAAATCGGCATCTTAAAAACTGAACATGTGGACGCACCCTTATTGTTCTGGGTAGGATAACAAGTCCTTTTCCCCAAATATCAGTGCCAGTGTGTCTGGTATTCAGGGCTGTGATGTTGGGAAGCCAAACCCGTGACTCCATTCCCTTCACGACTCCTGCTGGCAATCTACGACTCATTAATTGGGGTCGGAATGCAATATCAGCCATAACCTATATAGAAGGGTGGCGCTGTTTTGTAAAAAAACAAAACAACAAAAAAGTTTAACAACTTTAAATCTACAATTGATTGTGAAATCTCTTTGTTCTCAGGGAAGGGAAGGATGGAACCTGCTGCAACAACACAAACTCTGCAGGTGGCTCCAGGAAAGGGACTTCCTATTGGGAAGGGGAGGTAGAATCATACTGCACATCTACACAGAACTGTAGCAGAAAACAATCCCAGACCCCATCTACCCCGGACTGGTATCGTTAGTCACTGACTAAACTGACAAGACGATGACCACTATGATTGTAGCAACTCCCCACATGGTACGTCTGATTAAGTGTTACGTTCTCCTATAGCACCTCCGCAGGCCAATCTAAGTATTAGTCCTCCCCATCAAGAGTTACTCTTTGTATCTTTTACACATATAGTAAAATTTGGAACACCCAAACCTTAGGTCACGAGGTCTGCACTCACAGCATTGCCTCTATGCCCTTAATGCTGTAGTATTCAACTAGAAGCCTGTAAAAGATAGGGGCTGTGAAGCAGCGCAATTCAGAGAGCTAAGAGCACAGCAGTGTGAGGACACACCCACAGTGCAATGTCAGAAGCTGCAATCCAGTAATTTAAACCCATAGTCTACAGTCCGTTTGCTAGTAGGTATGATTACACCGTCTCTCCAGAGACAATACCGAATACAGAGCACAGCAGTGTGACACCCTACCACCCTACCATGTACACTTAGGGAAGTTACAATCCTGGTATATAAATACATATATCACAGCCCTGCTGCTACTTACATACATACACAAAGGTCTGATTACACATCTCTCCGGGAACAATTTTAAACACTGTCTGCAGAGAGCACAGCAGTGTGAGGACAGGCTCCCTGTACACTAGGAAGAGCTACAATCCTGGAATATTAATCCATATTTCACAGTCCTGCTGCTACTAACAACAACAATATACAGAAAGGTCTGATTACACATCTCACCAGGGACAATACAGTCCGTATGGTCACACCTGCTGACAGTTTTCTTGTATTACACTGCAATTACAATATTATATGAGCGCCCAGAACACGACTGCAGTGGCGCAGTGCATGGAAATCTACCTGGTACACAAATGGCTCCGGGTCTTGGCAGGTCTTAATGCAGGGTATAATGTGTCACGTTGCAAGAAGCGCCGTATTGCATAACATAAAATTAATTTGGATGCCCGTAAAGTGTGAATTGCATAACTTCCCACGTGCCCTTTAATGAAGACACAGGACAATGGACTCATAACAACATGGTGCGACCCAAACTGTGTGACTACCCCTCCCCCTGCTGGGAGGATATACGGCCTGGACATATGGGATAGTAACTATTCCACTCTAATGCACTAGAGCTGCAATACCAGACATGACCTGTGGACTGGTGGGGCGCTGTTTCCCAAAACTTTGTTTCGCCAAATTAACCCATTAGGGACATGAAGAGAACCTGGTCCATGACACTATGGATCACAAGACTCATCCGGACCAGGTTTTCCATTGTCTAAAGTCTTTGCTCCAGATATTTGACCTGTTACTCCAACCTGTAATTTTGGGGAATTTGCTTTGACATGGCTGAGCCTGTAATTAGCTCCTTTGTCCTTTGACACACATGTCACTGATGTACAGACGGGAGACGTGTTATTTATAGAATGTAACGACATATAGTTCTCTTCCTTGTTATAAAATACATTTATATATAATTCTAATTAAAATTTGTATAGATTTTTTTTTTAAATTATAGGTTATATGTGCCAATTCACCTGTAGAAAATCTATAGGAGGAGTTACATTTTAAGCAATTGTCTAATTGTAATCATAGAAACTTCTGCTATGGGAAAAACTAATTCTATGTGTTTTGTGGGTGTCTCCTCACACTACTGTGCTCTGAGCTCTCTGCAATGAACTACTCTATGGCTCCTACCCTTTGCTGTGAGTGGCTGCCTTAGTAGTGAATTCGAAGCCAACAATAGTTTTTACTCAAAGCAAAGAGAAGGGACTGTTGAGCAGATAAAGCAGAGAGCCAAGAGCACAGCAGTGTGAGGACAGATCCCCTGAAGTTACAGTCATGGAATATAAATCCATATTTCACAGTTCTGCTGCAAACATTACACATCTCTCCCAGGACAATACCTATCACAGGCTTCAGAAAGCACAGAGCACAGCAGTGTGAGGACATAATCCTAGTGCACTGGGAGAAGCTACAATCCTGGAATATAAATCTATATCTCACAGTCCTGCTGCTACTAACAACATACACAAAAGGTCTGATCACACATCTCTCCAGGAACAATACCCGACACTGTCTACAGAGAGAACAGAGCACAGCAGTGTGAGGACAACCCAATGCACTGGGAGAAGATACAATCCTGGAATACTAATCCATACTAAACCATAAGCAGCGCCACATCTGTCCACAGGTCATGTATGGTATTGCAACTCTATTCTATATCATATCAATGTAGTAAAGCTGCAATACCAGACACCTCCTATGGGCAGGAGTGGCGCTGTTACTTATAGAAAATGGCTTCTTCTCGTAGTATCAAACCCCTTTATATATTGTTTGTATTATTACTAGACCTGAAGGTTGTCACTAGGGCAGGTAGCTGGCTGCCCCTTCTGTGTGACGCCGAGCCCCCGTCACGAGACCGGTCACGCCCGAGTTTACTGCTAATTCAGGTAGAATTTCAGGCCAACAGGTTAAACACCCGGTCACATGACCTCGCTGCGCCGCCAGATAACACACCTGGGCGATCCCAGCACACGGGGAACATGTAGGAATTATCCAAATCAGAAGGGACACAAGGAGGGGAAATACATAGGACCCCCATTCATCTAATATGAAATAAATAGCAATTACCTAATATTTTCCAGATATGTGGAAGCTTCCACCCAGCTTTCCCAGGCTCCAGATGACATAAAAGTCAAAGATTTTCTGCATAAGATATTAGCTGAACTGAACCCCCAACTTGCCGGATTGTTCCCAATTCTCTGAATTAATCCTAGCAAATTTTACAAACTCCAAAGTGAGCCTTATCCCCCCAATCCTGCCCCCCCTCAGCCATATCCTGAGTAGGGATTGGCTCAGCAGTCAATATATGTGATGTCATCACTGATGTATATATGTCATCACTTCAGGTCCAAGGGGACAAGGAGCAGTGGAGGCTAAAAGTCGTTATCGGGGGTCTGTCCAGAGAATTAAGGGGTTGCGTTACTATACTTTCACAATTGTTTCAATATAATGTGAAATTCTGATAATCCGGCATCCAAAAAACGGAGATCTGTGCGTCTGAGTGAAACGATGGCCGTGCATGCCCCCAACATGTGACTGGGAACACCAGACACCCCCCCCCCCCAAATGGTTGCATGGGATCATGATAGCACGCTTTTCAGGAATGATCACTTTGGCATCACGTCATACACGTTCGGCATTCATAACCGACGCTAGCGCCACAGGGGCCGAGTTGGGGGCGATCGATATGCTTTTCCAGAGAAAAGCGTGCGATCGGGTTCTATCGCAATGCGGTTCCCTGGAAAGCATATGTGATCGGCCCGGCCCGCCCACTGTCGCGCTAGCGTCGCGTTATGAACGCGACGATAGCGGAACGTGTCGAAACGCGCCTTTATAGAACAATTTGATAATCCGGCTCCAGTGTATGGTGTGGTGGCACAGTGCTGAGTGAGTAGCACTTCTGCCTTGGAGCGCGGGGGACCTGGGTCGAGTCTCACCAGGTCAACATCTGCAAAGAGTGTATGTTCTCTCCGTGTTTGCGTGGGTTTCCTCTGGGTCCTCCGGTTTCCTCCCACACTCCAAAACATACTGGAAGGTTGATGAGATTGTGAGCCCCATTGGGGACAGGGACTGATGTGACAGCGCTGCGTAATCTGTGTGCGCTATATACATAAAGAATTATCATTAGTTATTGTTATTATGTGTTCTGATAATCCAGACTTGACACATTCGGTCACTGCCTGTGAAGGACAAAGGAGAGAAGAGAGAAGGGGGGGGGGGGGGGGGTCAGGGCTGGACTCCTCCAGGTCAGATCCAGTCTGTGCTGCTGTCGGTGACCACGTTTCCCCAGTCACTGCAGGCCTGGACTTAACCACTGAGCCACCCCCTGTACTTGTATCCTCGGACAAGTCTATTGTCTCCCTTAAGCCCCTTTTATCTTCGCCCTCCCTCCCCCCCATTCAAGAGCTCTGATTCCATGCAGGGGGGGAGGGAATCGAGCGAAGGAAAGCGATTCCCACACTGTGTATTCATGCGTCATGGGTAGACAACAGCGACCAGCTCGGACAATTGTACAAACCCTCAGCTCGGCAAGTCTTCGTACATCTCGATGTAAACGGAATGTAACCATTCACTGACAGCAAGCGAGATCCTCAAACAAATGATGTATGTTGAAAGTTGTTGAACTTTTCAATAAAGTTCAAGATTGCCATGCAGACTTCAGAGAGTTATGTATTGCCCCTGAGAGATGTTCATCAGACCTTTGTAAGGTGTTAGTAGCAGCAGAACGTGAAAATGATTGTAGTAGTCCAGACTGTATTTTTCCAAGTGTCCTCACACTGCTGCACTCGTGTCTTTGCAGTAGCTATCTCCTATAGACCAGAATCCTGTTACTACTTTAAGAGTGGACCTGAATTGATCTGTTGTTGAAGTTCATTCAAAGCTACAAGCTACAGTGTGAGGACACGCCCCCAGGGCACTTGCAAAAACTACAATCATGAAATGTAAATCCAGATATACAGTCCTGCTGCTACTAACAAACACATTGTTTTTCTCATTACACAAAGGGACAAAACATAAGGGACAAAACATAAGACTGGCTGCTGAAAGACAGAGCACAGCAGTGTGAGGACACGCCCTCAGTGCAATAGGAGAAGCCACAATCCAGGAATATGAATCCATGTATCACGTCCAGCTGTACTAACATACACAAATTATGAATTACACATGTCTTAGGGAAAATATCTCCAAGCAGGCCTTGTAGTAAGGAAATATCAGATATATTGTCTTTGGTTATGACCCCTCACACCTGGAAGAGTTTCGGATCTATAAACCCACCAGAACCTGCCGCTCCTTTAAGGTCCGGAGTCAGCGCCCCCAGCATTAGCCATCATATCAACACTTAAGCTTCAGAGTTACTGCTTGTACCCACACAGAAAGGGAAAATCTCTAATAACCAAAAAAATTATGCATTTCATACAAGAAAGAGGCGAGGGGCAGCAGGACATGCCGGGAAGTGGAGACGCAGGGGATGATCTGACTGCTACAGTCCGAAAAGTTACCACCCTGTGACTGGAAGCTCTACACATGTAACACGGTCCTCCCCCCTCCCCTAGGTATCCAAAAACCATGGCTACAATCTGATATGAAGATCACAAAGCTTTTCCATAGTATTTGATGGTAAAAGCACAATTTTTTACTTTGAGAAGATCCTGCGTGTCAGTGAATGATCACACTCTATTTCAACATCCAGAAGGCCAAGAAACACCTGCGTTATGGCTCTATAACTCCATTATGACAACAGGTAATTGCAGCCCTGGATAGTATGTGGCTTCTCTAAGTGTCCTCACACTACTGTGCTCTGTGCTTGGGGAGATGTGTAATCAGACCTTTATGTATGTTGTTAGTGGCAGCAGGACTGTGGTATACGGATTCATATTCCAGGATTGTTGCTTCTCCAAGTGCCCTACAGGTGTTTCCTTACACTGCTGTGCTCTGTGCTCTCAGAAGCCAGTGTTAGGTATTGTTCATTGAGAGATGTGTAATCAGACCTTTGTGTATGTCGTTAGTAGCAGCAGGACAGTGAATATTAATACATATTACAAAGATTTTACTCTGGGGATGTGTTCTCACACTGCTGTGCTCTGAGTTATCAGCATTGAATCCCTCCTATCTGCTTTGAAAGAGAGATGTAGTATGCAATTGGAACAACTGCAACTTGTAAGTCACATTCACACGCAGTACATGTGTGGCACCGTACCGCCGCTGGGCCACCATTGCCGTCTATGGGGACGTATATGCAAATTTGCAGCCGCAACTAAGAGCACAGCAGTGAGAGGAAAAGCTCCCAGTGCACTTGGAGAAGCCCACCACTCTGTACAATTACCATTTAACACCATGCTAAATAATTCTATATGCCCCACCCTACATCTTCTCCAATAATAAGAGGTGGTTATGGGTAGTGGGGGGGGGGGGGGTCTGAGATAAACATCCTGATAACAGAAAAACAATAGCACCACACAGTTATAGGACTTGGATTAGTGATTTAAAGGGCATCTTCCATCAGGATGAAGAACTACATGCAAATGAAACTGAGGGGCTTCAGGCTCGGTAGGGTTAAGGCGCGCCTTGGAGCCCAAGGCTCATTGAAGCATACAGTATTTCATCCTGGGTTCCTTTACTCTCATATGCCATCTCTCACGATCGACCAGGCTGGTAATAAAACATGATGTCACGTCCTTAGGCAGGAAGTGTTTAATCGAAATTCTAATTCTTATGATAAATTTAGAGCACGATGTACACACCCTTCACAGAGGTATTCATGTGGCCACTCGTGGCCCGCTCAAAACAATGTGGACAGGGGCACATGAGCGGATGCGAGGCGGGCGGCACTGCAATCAATAGGTTTCCCGTCTCAAAAAAAAAAAAAAACAAGTCGACATACGTTGATCTAAGAAGTATCTATAAAAGAGAACAGGAGTACAATACCATCAGTAAAGGACGGTACAGCTCAGTTACACTGCAGGCTTCCTCTACCAGAGATTGACCATGGAGTGGTCCGTACCGGACTGGGGACCCCTTAATCTGCAAACACACTGGGTAACAAATTAACCCTACAAAGCAAAGAACTAGGCAAAATTGAAAGCTTGACATCGCGACCAGTGATAAATCATGTTACATTTAGATATTAAAAAAAAAACAAACACAAACCAACAATACAAAAGAGCTGGAGTCCAGAATGAAAAATTGTAGCAAATTGGAATGCAGGAAAATCTAACCACAGTATATATTCAGTCGTCTAAAGGAGCCATCTATCAAATAGCGTCTATCCATCCTTATCCTGTCTACATGGTCCATCATCTATCAATCTGTATCTATCATCTATTCATTGGCCCAATGGATATATCATCATGTACAGTAATACATCTGGAGGAGGAAATAGCTAATGGCAGTGGGATGGTGAACTTTTGGAGGAAGCGTGCCCAAACGTAAAAACCAAACTCACTATATCCATATGGCATTTTAAAGCAGTAACGTATTGCTACCTCGTTATTCCACATCTTTCAATTGTACAGCGCGGAGGGGCCACCCAATACAGTGAAAGAAGGGGGTGAAAATTCAGACTCGGAACGTTGTAGCTTATCTCCAAGGGTATCTCTATAGGGGAAGAATGGTGGGTCCGCAAAAGAGAGGACCTCAAAAAGATATTGCAGTTCTGTCTACACCTCTAAGAGATGAGAGCAGCATGCCTATTAAGTTACCTGGAGTGCAGGAAGATGTGGTCATGTGTTGGTGCACTCTGTCTGGGGAAGATGTCTGAGTGCCCACAGAAAGGGCTCTGACAGTTACACACCTGGCACCCATGCGCATAGATTTGACCTACCATGAGCTAAGGACATGGTAGTGGCACATGGTCTGCCAAACTTCAAAAATGACACTGGTAATCCTCAGTTTATTCAGCAGGACTTAGAAGAGTTGGTATGCCGAGGAAGAGAGAAACTCTTGGTGCTAAACATGTGAAGCAACCCCATATGCTATAACAATATATAGAGGGTGATGACAAAAAGTGGCATTGTTGGAAAAGTTTCATAAGAATGAGTTTATGTCAGTTAAAGGAAAGCTATCCATTTTATTAGTAGAGTAAAAAGGTTTTTAAGCAGTCAAAACGAATGTGGTGTAAACGGTTCAAAACGGATGGGTTTTAAAAAGCATGGGGACTGAAACTGAAAAGCAGTTATAAACTGGACAAAAACACAGGTGTAGGCATCACCTATAGGGCCCTGCCAATACCATGTTTTTCAATACGCAGCTATAGTCATCTATCATTGTACTAACAAACAGAGCAGAAAAGGGTTAGGTCGGGACAGAACGCGGGGGTAAAGTGATATAAAAGTTTTTGCCCCGCCCTTCATCTCTCCTAGTCATCCGTCTTGGCTTTCCAGTCAGTTTATAATGGAATATATCTGGGATAAACCTCACAGGATGGAACAGGATTGGGGGGGTCAGCCAAGCCAGCACAGTGTCCGTAATGGGGGGAAAATAAGCGCTGCACTACATCAGCTTATTCTATCCACTAATAATATTTGCCAAGGAAAATGATCTGTCCAGGGTGAAAAGTACAGATACATTATTTTAAGGGCAAATCCACCAAGATGCTTAGATTTTGTTTATCGGGGCATAGGACAGTGGAGATTACTACCTTAAAAGGGAATGCGTCAAAATCCAAGCGGCAACAGGGCGCTCATAGGATGTGCTTAATTTATACTTACAATGAAACTTTAATATTGCAAATTAAGCTGCAAGCTTTCTAAAGTCTCTGGAAGCCAAATCATGAAACTTCCTTGAGCAGTGCGATACAGTGCAGAAGGAGAGGCGAGCGCGTAGATACAATCCTGGAATACTAATCCATACTAAACCATAAGCAGCGCCACATCTGTCCACAGGTCATGTATGGTATTGCAACTCTATTCTATATCATATCAATGTAGTAAAGCTGCAATACCAGACACCTCCTATGGGCAGGAGTGGCGCTGTTACTTATAGAAAATGGCTTCTTCTTGTAGTATCAACCCCTTTTATATTATTTGTAATTATACTAGACCTGAAGGTTGTCACTAGGGGCAGGTAGATGCTGCCGCCTTCTGTGTGACGCGCCGAGCCCCCGCCAGCGGAGAGGTCAGCCCGAGTTTACTGCTAATTCAGGTAGAATTTCAGGCCAACAGGTAAACACCCGGTCACATGACCTCGCTGCGCCGCAGCATAACACACCTGGGCGACCCCCCAGCACACGGGGAACATTAGGGAATTATCCAAAATCAGAAGGGACACAAGGTGGGGAAATACATAGGACCCCCATTCATCTAATATGAAATAAATAGCAATTACCTAATATTTTCCCAGGCTCCAGATGACATAAAAGATTTTCTGCATAAGATATTAGTTGAACTGAACCCCCAACTTGCCGGATATTTCCCAATTCTCTGAATTTATCCTAACAAATTTTACAAACTCCAAAGTGAGCCTTATCCCCCCCCCCCCCCCAATCCTCTGAGTAGGGATTGGCTCAGCGGTCAATATATGTGATGTCATCACTGACGTATATATGTCATCACTTCAGGTCCAAGGGGACAAGAAGCAGTGGAGGTTAAAAGTCGTTATCGGGGGTCCAGAGAATTAAGGGGTTGCATTACACGTTCACACGTTTCGCTAGCGCCGCGTTCATAACGCGACGCTAGTGCACAGGGGGCGGAGTTTGGGGCGATCGCATGCGTTTCCAGAGAAACGCATGCGATCGGGTTATTAATCGCATGCGTTTCCCTGGAAACGCATATGCGATCGGCCCGAGTCCCGCCCACTGTGCGCTAGCGTCGCGTTATGAACGCGACGATAGCGGAACGTGTGAACGCGCCTTTTAAGACAATTTGATAATCCGGCTCCAGCTGTATGTGTTGGGTGGCACAGTGGCTGAGTGAGTAGCACTTCTGCCTTGCAGCGCTGGGGACCTGGGTTCGAGTCCCACCTAGGTCAACATCTGTAAAGAGTTTGTATGTTCTCTCCGTGTTTGCGTGGGTTTCCTCCGGGTCCTCCGGTTTCCTCCTACACTCCAAAACAAACTGGTAGGTTGATTAGATTGTGAGCCCCATTGGGGACAGGGACTGATGTGACAAACTCTGTGCAGCGCTGCGTAATCTGTGTGCGCTATATAAATAAAGAATTATCGTTATTATGTGTTCTGATAATCCAGACTTGACACATTCGGTCACTGCCTGTGAAGGACAAAGGAGAGAAGGGGGGGGGGGGGTCAGGGCTGGACTCCTCCAGGTCAGATCCAGTCTGTGCTGGTCCGGTGACCACGTTTCCCCAGTCACTGCAGGCCTGCACTTACCCACTGAGCCACCCCCTGTACTTGTATCCTCTGACAGCCATTGTCTCCCTTAAGCCCCTTTTATCTTCGCCCTCCCTCCCCCCCATTCAAGAGCTCTGATTCCCATGCAGTGGGGGGAGGGAAGCGAGCGAAGGAAAGCGATTCCCACACTGTGTATTCAATGCATCATGGGTAGCACAACAGCGACCGGCTCGGACAATTGTGACAAACCCTCAGCTCGGAAAAGTCTTCGTACATCTCGATGTAAACAGGAATGTAACCATTCACTGGCAGCAAGCAGAGATCCTCAAACAAATGATGTATATTAGAAAGTTGTTGAACTTTTCAATAAAGTTCAAGATTGTCCATGCAGACTTCAGAGAGTTATGTATTGCCCCCGGAGAGATGTGTATTCAGACCTTTGTGTAGGTTGTTAGTAGCAGCAGAACTGTGAAAAATGGATTGATAGTCAAGGACTGTATTTTCTCCAAATGTCCTCACACTGCTGCACTCTGTGCTCTTTGCAGTTAGCTACTCCTATAGACCAGAATCCTGTTACTACTTTTAATAGTGGACTGAATTGATATTGGTTGACAGTTCAATCCAAAGCTACAAGCTACAGTGTGAGGACACGCCCCCAGTGCACTTGCAAAAACTACAATCATGAAATGAAAATCCATATATCACAGTCCTGCTGCTACTAACAAACACATTGTTCTCATTACACAAAGGGACAAAACATAAGACTGGCTGCAGAAAGAAAGAGCACAGCAGTGTGAGGACACGCCCTCAGTGCAATAGGAGAAGCCACAATCCAGGAATATGAATCCATGTATCACAGTCCTGCTGCTACTAACATACACAAATGTATGAATTACACATGTCTCTAGGGAAAATACCTCCATAGCAGGCCTGTAGTAAGGATAATATCAAGGATTATATTGTCTTTGGTTATGACCCCTCACACCTGGAAGAGTTTCGGATCTATAAGACCCACCAGAACCTGCCGCTCCTTTAAGGTCCGGAGTCAGCGCCCCCAGGCATTAGCCATCACATCAACACTTAAGCTTCAGAGATACTGCTTGTACCTACACAGAAAGGGAAAATCTCTAATAACCAAATAAATTATGCATTTCATACACAGAAGAGGCGGAGGGGCAGCAGGACAGTGCCGGGAAGTGGAGACCAGTGTGATATCTGACTGCTATAGTCCGAAAAGTTACCACCCTGTGACTGGAAGCTCTACACATGTAACACTGTCCTCCCCGAGGTATCCAAAAACCATGGCTACTATCTGATATGAAGCTCACAAAGCTTTTCCATAGTATTTGATGGTAAAAGCACAATTTTTTACTTTGAGAAGATCTCTGCTTGCTGTCAGTGAGTGATCAGACTGTATTTCACATTCAGAGGGCAAGAACACCTGCAGTTATGGCTCTATTCTCCATTATGACAACAGGTAATTGCAGCCCTGGATAGATGTGGCTTCTCCAAGTGT
Organism: Engystomops pustulosus; assembly: GCA_019512145.1. Classification (NCBI taxonomy): domain Eukaryota; kingdom Metazoa; phylum Chordata; class Amphibia; order Anura; family Leptodactylidae; genus Engystomops; species Engystomops pustulosus. The sequence goes on from WNYA01000409.1 coordinate 138,364, forward strand.
CCTCACACTGCTGTGCTCTGTGCTTGGGGAGATGTGTAATCAGACCTTTATATATGTTGTTAGTGGCAGCAGGACTGTGGTATATGGATTTATATTCCAGGATTGTTGTTTCTCCAAGTGCACTGCGGGCGTTTCCTTACACTGCTGTGCTCTGTGCTCTCAGCAGCCAGTGTTAGGTATTGTTCATTGAGAGATGTGTAATCAGACCTTTGTGGAAGTCATTAGTAGCAGCAGGACAGAGAATATTAATACATATTACAAATATCTTACTGTAGGGGTGTGTCCTCACACTGCTGTGCTCTGAGTTCTCAGCATTGAATCCCTCCTATCTGCTTTGAAAGACAGGTGTAGTATGCATAACACACAATACACGCGTGGCATCGTACCGCCGCCAGGCAGCCATTGCCGTCTACGGGGACGTACATGTACGTCCCCATGAACAGCCGTGTGAATGAGCCCTAAAGAGGACGTGAAGCAATTCAATACGGAGAACTAAGAGCACAGCAGTGTGAGGAAAAGCTCCCAGTGCATTTGGAGAAGCCACACTCCTGTACAATATACCCATTTACATCACATGCTAAATAATTCTGTATGCCCCACCCTACATCATCTCCAAATATTTAGAGAAGAAAAATGTTATGGAGGGGGTGGTGGGGGAAATAAAACATCCTGATAACAGAGAACAATAGCATCACACAAGTTATAGGACTTGGATTAGGGTTAAAGGGCATCTTCCACCAGGATGAAGGACTGAATGCAAATGAAACTGAGGGGCTTCAGGCTCGGTAGGTGTTAATGGAGCCTGGAGCCCCTAAGGCTCATTTGCATACAGTATTTCATCCTGGTGTCCTTTAACTCTTCATCTGCCATTCTCCCTCCCATATGCCAGTCTTCGGCAGGAAGTGTTTACATATAATTATCATTCTTATGATAAATTTAGATGCAGAGTTACACACCCTTCACAGAGGTATTCAGGGCTGGCACGGTGCCCGCTCCAACAATGTGGCAGGACGGGCCATGAGCGATGAGAGGCGGCGGCCATCAATAGGATTCGTCTCAAAACAAAGTCAGAATCGTTTATCTAGAATACTATAAACAGAGGAACAGGGACAATATCCATCAGTTAAAGGGACGGTACAGCTCTGCCTTACACTGCAGGCTCCTCTACCAGAGATTGGCCACGGAGGGGTCGTACCGCTGGGGACCCCTTTAATCTGCAACACAACTGGTTCACACCTTAATACCCTACAAAGCAAAGAACTAGACAAAATATATGAAGCTTTACATCGCTACCAGTGAATAAATTCATGTTTACATTTAGATATTAAAAAAAAACAAAACAAACAAACAAAAGATCTGGACTCCAGAATGAAACATTGTAGCAAATTGTAATAGCAGGAAAGATCTAGAAATTAACCTACAGTCTATATTCAGTCGTCTACAGGATCCATCTATCACATATGCGTCTATCCATCCTTATCCTGTCTATATGTCCATCTATCTACAATATGTATCTATCCATCTATTCATTGGCCCACAGTATATATCCATCCATGTACAGTATCTATCTGGAGAGAAATAGCTAAAGGCAGTGAGGGTGAACCTTTTGGAGACAGCGTGCCCAAACTACAACCAAAATCCACTCATTTATCTTGAAATGCCAATATGGCATTTTATGCAGTAACTTATTGCTACCTGTTCTTCCACATCTTTCAATTGTATCAGCCGCCTGAGGCCACCAATACAGTTGAAAGAAGAGGGGCAAATTCAGACTCGGACGTTGTAGCTTCTCTCAAGGGTCTCTCTATAGGGGAAGAATGGTGGGTCCAACAGGAGGACCTCCAAAGATATTGCAGTTCTGTCTACACCTTCTCACTTATCCCACAGTTCCAAACCGCTTTAGAAATAGCGTTGAGAGCAGCATCTCTTAAGTTACCTGGGACTGCAGGAAGATTTGGTGGATTTGGTCCTGTTTGGTGCACTCTGTCCTGGGGAGATGATCTGAGTGCCCACAGAAAGGGCTCTGAGTGCCACCCCTGGCACCCATGCCATAGATTTGCCACCACTGAGCTAAGGCATGGAGTGCACATGTCCTGCCCAAACTTCACCCCTGACACTGGTCATCCCCATGTTTATTTCAGCAGGACTTAGAAGAGTCTGGTCTGCCAGAGGAAGAGCGCCCCTCTTGGTGCTAAACATGTGAGCCACCCCCTATTATACCAATATATCCTTAGGGTGATGCCACACATGGCATTTTTGGCCCGTTTTTAAGCATGCGTTTTCAGTCGGTTTAAAAACGCATCCATTTTATTAATAGATAAACAGGTTCTAAGCAGTCAAAACGCATGGTAAACGCTCAAAAAACGGATGTGTTTTAAAAAAGCATGGGGACTGAAAACGCATGCTTAAAAATGGACCAAAAACACCATGTGTAGCATCACCCTCATAGGGCCCTGCCAAATACCATGTTTTTCTATCCGCCTCTACTGCATCTATTCCATTGTACTAACAAGAAGACAGAAAGGTGAAAGCTCGGGACAAGAACGCAGGCGGGTCACCTGATATACAAGTTTTTGCCCGCACCTTCATCTCTCCTCGCTCATCCGTTCTTGGCTTCAGTTTCTAATGGAATATATCTGGATACCCCACCCCTTCTACAGGATGGAAAACAGGATTGGGGGGGTCAGCCAAAGCCAGCACAGGGTCCGTAATGGGGGAAAATAAGCGCATTCCAATACATCAGCGTTATCTCATCCACTCACTTTATCTATCATTCTGCCAGAGGCAACATTGTATCTGTCCAGGAAAAGTACAAGATACAAACGTTTAAAGGGCAAATCCACCAAAGCTATGCTCTTAGATTTGTTTACAGAGGGGAATCCAGGACATGGGTATCGATGACTTATCCTTAAAAAGGGAATCTGCTGTCAAAATCCATCGCGATAAACCAGGGCGCTCATAGATTGTGCCTTTTTATATTTGTTATAATGAACTTTTATAATTATGCAAATAAACCTGAAAGGCTTAAAGGCTCTGGGAGCCAACATTTCCCGAAACTTCCTCTGCTGCAGTGAGATTACATCGTGCAGAAGGAGAGGCGAGCGCTTAGGTAGAGCAGAGAGGTAGAGCGAGACACTGTAACAGCCTGTGAAGCTATAAGCACGGAGGGGCTCTGGTAACAGCCCTTCTGGCTCATTAGCATAATTAGAAAAGTTGATTTTAGAAGGAAGGAGGCCATGGATAACAAATATAAGAATATTTCCACAGTCACGGTGCCTGGATGTATGAGCAAGTGCCCCTGTTTTATCATGATGGATTGTAGAGTTCCATTAAAGGAAGTCATCAATAGCAGACTGGTGGGGTCTGACATTATCATCTGCCTGAAGAGACCCCATCATTCAGTTGTGTGCTCCGGTCTCTTCACTACTCACTGTGCTAAGCGCCATATGTTACATAGTGGCTGTATCCTGTACTGCAGCTTCATTTCCTGGTCGGGAGGGATACCCTGGTTAGACCCCCACTTATACTAATGACCTATTCTAAACATGTCCATGCTATACACACAGAACCCAATGGGTACCATGCAATTCTTTATATTTCCTGTGGGGGTGCTGTAGGGAAACTGAACATGTTTTCAGAAGCCCATTATTAGAATATTAACTGATAAGTAACCAGAATGAGTCAGTTCTAGATGCAGAGATTTCCGATATCTCTACCTAGATGACTGTACAACATTCAAGAAACCAGAGTGAGAAATGTCGTGTCACTAAGTAACAGAGACAAATATTCCTAAGTCTTCGGAACATTCATTCTATCACATTACTGAAATAATTGAAACGTTTCAACAAAACTGCAGAAATCAATAGTAAACATTAATATCAGAAACTGTGTAATAGATCTTAACTTTTTCTCCTCTTATCACGCGCTTTTAACCTCCCCCAGACTTTACAAACACTTAAATCACTCTGATATCACTGCTTGAATGGCAGGTGTCAGATAGCACAGTCTATGGAGAGGGGGGGGGGGGCGCGAGCAGGAGCTGAAAGAAATAGGTCAGATACAGACTGACCACCAGTGCTTTATTCCCATAAGATACTGATACATACTTCTTAGAGATAATTAAGTAGCAGATCATCTTCTACTTTCTCTATACAAGATAGGATTGATACAAGTTCATTATTTTACTTATCTTAAACAGAGTTCCATTGTGCATTATACTCCAGAGCTGCACTCACTATTCTGCTGCTGGTGCAGTCACTGTGTACATACATGACATTACTTATCCTGTTCTCGTATTTAGATTTTCACTTTCTGGATCAGCAGATTATACTGGATTATGTAATCCAGTTTATTCCATGTCAACCCCACGATCCATATGTTGCTTCTTGAGTGATATAATCTGAAATCTTTTATTTCCATGTTATGTAACCCTTTGCATGCTGGATTATTAGTTACTCATAGTTACTGTTACATATAATTATCTGGAACCAGATTATGAGAATTTTATAGTTTTAAGAGTTCTCTGTTTTTACAAGATTATCTGCTTCCCTACGACCATGTGATAATCCACGCCTCGTGATTCTCTGTGTTTTTCTTGTTTATTTGTCTGTTTCCATAACCTGTGGGATGATTCCTGAGGACATAGCTGGGAACGGCCAGGAATTTGATGCAATTCCGTGAATCACTCCCCCGGGAGCATCGCCTGCTACAGCCATGTACTAAGCTGATCGCACCTCATACTTCATAGTGTCCTCCAGCTGCTACATTAGCACGATGGGGAAACATGAACCTAACAATCCAAACAGATTAACGCAATGTGACATGTACCAGATTATCAAATATTCTGGATTACATGGCGGCATTAAGTAGTCACAGATCCACCCAATAATCCAGAATAGTAATGATCAAATCAATCATCAGGACGTTTAGTTGGAGTTTGATTTTTGAATTTTTAAATATGGATTTATATTCCGGGATTGTAGCTCCAATTACACTCCTCACACTGCTTTGTTTGTAGCTCTGTGCATTGAACTGGACCTAGAGAGTTGAATAATCATACCTTATGTTGCCAATAGCAGAAGGACTGTGATATACAGATTTATATTCTAGGAAAGCGTTTGGGGTGTATCCTCGCACTGCCGCGCTCTATGGTTGCACTGCCGTGCTCCATGGTGGCACTGCTTCATAGTCCCTCCCCCCTGGTCTGAGTGACAGCTGTAGTTTTTAACAAGAAGCCTGCCTCAGCTTTTACTCAGAGCAGAGTAGCAGTGCAATGGAAGAGCTCAACGCAGAGACCCCAGAAACTACAAACCTCAAGTATAAATCCAAATTTCACCATCCTGCTGCTACTGATAATACGCACAAAGGTCTGATTACACATCTCTCCAGGGACAATACCTAACCCTGGTTGCAGAGAGCACAGCAAGGTTAGGACACTCCCCAGAAATTATAATCTTCTGATACAAAACCCATATATCACATTCCTGCTGCTACTAATGAGACATTACAGGCAATACACACCTGCCGACAGGTTCCCTTTAATTTGCAATTCGGCGGCCAATTCATATTAGTAGCGCTGGTCACCTGGAGCAATGCTTCCTTATGCCACCCTATCCCTACAACCTACCATCTGGGTAGAAATTCATTTTAATCTAGAAAAAGATCCAGCGTCCCATAACCGGCCACTTCCTGAAAATACTATTTATAAGAAATGGATACAACCACTTCATTACTTAAAGGGATTTTCCATCCCTGTGATATCAGACACCAAACCTTTCATAAGGCTATGATTGATACGTCTGATTTCCCCGCACTAGAACTCCCCTAGTACTGATACAACTTCCCTCCATGACACAGATTACTAACCCAGATCCGTAGTGTCATACGATCAGTGGAGGGGGGTCACTGCAGTGTGAAGGTGGAAACCCCCTTTAAATCATCATAGAATTATACAGACAGCAGGCAGCCCACATTGTATTACATTACAGTTGTCGTGTGGCCCCCTGCTCTAAGGGCCAAGCACTTGAGGGTTAGATGTCTGAATCAGCACTGCTACATCTCTATAAAAAGGTCATCCGCAGTCATACAGATACATAGATGTGATGTAGCAGAGCTGAATGTAGTAGATTTCCTGGAACAGAGATCTAAGTTCGGATAAGTTGAGTCAGGGGTCCGAAGCTATAATACAGACTATCTGAACATATAATGCATAGAACCTAATGACAAACTGAGCTCTACTATGTCTGTATGCTTTTCAGCACAATTACGGCTCAATTAACTCCTTCCTGGCACAGCCAAGGGTCACTTACTATTCAGACCAAGCCGCCCAGCAGCAGGAGGGTCTATGTGTCTCCCAGAGTGTACAATAGAGTCACTAAACCGCACACATCTGATCCAGCAAGGATTGCAGACGTGTCCTGACATCACATGTACTGATGCCTCAGGGGCTCCCCTGGAGATCTGAGCCCTGGCACTGCTGGGGCCAGGTGTATATGAGAAGTGACCAAGGTGGGGTGAGAGCAGAGACCACAGATAAGCCTGAAGACACAAAGATAATAGGAGAAGGAAGTGTCCCTTTAAATCCCCCTCCCCCATTGTCCCCTATTATAGCAGCTAGTGGGGTCTGCTGAGGGTCTATGGCTCTTGCTGTGTTCCTCTGTGGTTACCTGAGTGTCCTCGTGAATTTCGGGTGTCTGTGACCCTCCTGGTGCCTGCGATCCACCCTGTAAGCTGCCAGCAGCTGCTCTGAGCAAACTTTTCTGAGTGATTCAGTGTCCTCACTGCTAGGACTATAGGGGAGGGCGCTGTACTGCCACCTGGTGGCTCAGCTCAGAACTACAGGGAGGCAATACTACAGTGTAACTGGAGGAGACAAGGAGGGAAGAGAGATGTCACTGCAACAAAGTATCATAGGAGAATCCTGAGAGGTGACGCAGTCGTGGGAACCTGTCAGCAGGTGTGACCAAGCTCTGAGCTTGCAGAGTACTGCAGCCAGTTTTAGATATTTTCCCTGGATTTTAGATTCTCTATATGTGCCGGAGATTAGTCCTCACACTGCTGTGCTGTGTGCTCTCTGCAGACAGTGTTAGATATTGTCCCTGGAGAGATGTGTAATCAGACCTTTTGTGTATGTTATAGTAGCAGCAGAACTGTGATATATGGATTTACATTCCAGGATCGTACTGTGTGTGTGTCCTCATACTGCTGTTCTCTGTGCTCTCTGCAAACATTGTTAGATATTGTCTCAGAAGAGAGGTGTAATCAGACCTTTTGTGTATGTTATAGTAGCAGCAGAACTGTGCTCTGTGCTCTCTGTGGCCAGTGTTAGATATTGTCCTGGGAGAGATGTGTAATCAGATCTGTGGTTTTTATATGGGGTGTGGGGCAGCCATCTGAGGATTAGTGCTGATCAGTACCCTCTGCAGCAGGGGGCAGTGTCATAGCAAGGTTTGTGTCCCCATGCTCTATGGTAAAACTTACCTCCTGCACAAGCTGCTTGGAGTTATTTCCTGTCTGAAGGACCTGTGCATCACATGACCAGATATCAGCACAGGTCCTCCAGTATTTGTAGCACCAAAGGACCTGGAAGGATGAGAACACCCCATAGACCTCCACAGCGGCTCAGAGGGTGGCTACATAACCCAGCCCTGGTCCTCTGGATTTACTGACTTGGACCTGAGCAGAACTGAGCAAGTAAGAGCATCAGTACAGCAGGCCCACACATGGCAAGTACATGCATCTGACCCAGAGGTGATGGATCTCAGGTCCATCCTGTTTATCTTTATGTGTTGGAGTTTTTCTTTTGTTGTAATTTTGCGTTTAAAAAAAAAGTTCATGCACCACATTTATCAAGGGCCATAGACATTTCTTAGAAACCATTACTATGCAGAAAGACTTGTGGTCTCCAAAAGAGGCGAGATTTCTCTGGAAATGGACCTGCTCCAGAAATTGTAGTAATGTGCGAGCAGTTTGGAGCAGTTTTCTGGCACCTACCTGCGCCATCGGAGAGGAGGTGGAAGGTTATACCGGACATACTGCGCCACATTTATCATCCAGCAGCTTTAAGATCATTTGGGTTTGTCCTGTAGTCTGAGAGCAGTGTGAGAGAGATGATAAATAGATAAAAAGTGAGATGGATGGATAAATAATCGATCTCCATCCTGCTGCGGGAAAAGGGGACCACAATGGCCACCGCTGCACAATGGGGAGGATTTATTAATGCACTTGCGCCAGAATTCTGGTGGTTTTGTGCCAAACATTCATCAAGGCATTTAGACCTTTTTTTGGCACTTTTCCGACTTGTCTGACTAAGGGGGTGTGGCCTTTTGGGAAATGGGCTTCGCAAGATGGGGGCGTGGCTTCAGGGAAATTATCTGTGCGCCCCAAATTCTGGCACAACCCCTCTCCATAGCAATATACTGCGCCGTATTCCGGGGAAAGATAGGACATGTCCTATTTTTCTAAAGGGTACAGAGTGGTATGTTCCACACCTGTGCTGCACCATACCGCTGCTGTAGGGCGCCCATTGCCGTCTATGGGGGACATATATCGGCCGTATATACATCAGCTGTATAAACGTCCCCCATACAGTTGTGTGAATGTAGCCTTAGGCTGCATTTAGACAAACGTATGCCCGCACAACCCCTCCCATCTTTTTCCCGTATACGGAGTGGTACGGTGCCACACGTGTGCGGCACTCTCTCGCTCCGTGCAGCCATTGCCGTCTATGGGAGGTGTATGTAGCTTGCAGCGCTGCATACGTCCCCCATACGGTCGTGTGAATGTAGCCTTATACTGCATCAGAATTCATCATCACAGTGATAAATCGGGCACAGCAAAAGACACCTGAACCTGAGACACATTGGGCCAGATGTATCACTTGTTTTTTCTGTTGTTTTTGTGCCTTTTCATAGTGTCACTGTGTTTTTGTGCCAGTTTTGTGACTAAACACCAAACTAGCCGCGCAACAAAAATAACCATTTTCCCCTCATTTATCCTACAAATCCGAATGTTTTGCTGCGTCTAATAATCATTCATCATTAGTAACTTGTTCACTTAGGCGCACGATGGCTCAGTGGTTAGCATCCAAGTCCCAGGGTCAACATCTGCAAAGAGTTTGTATATTCTCTCCGTGTTTGCGTCGGTTTCATCCGGGTCCTCCGGTTTCCTTCCACACTCCGAAACATTCTGGTAGGTTGATTAGATTGTGAGCCCCTTTGGGGACAGGAACTGATTTGGCAAACTCTGTGCAGCGCTGCGTAATCTGTGTGCGCTATATAAATAAAGGAATTATAATTAGGCGCAAAAACCCTCCATCCTGAAGGTGGCGTAAACTGAGAAGCAACACTGAGCTCTCGTGCAGAGCAGCTTATCCCCAGCAGACATTACTACACACACTACCTACAGCCTCTGTTTACAGTTCATGACCTTCTATTTACAAATATTCTGCAAAAGCCGCAGCTCAGAGCGGGAGAGCAGGATGACCGCACTGGTATCTGAGGGGGATATTGTGCAAAATTACAGGGGTGCAGCAGGAGACCAACACTGGGTGATCCCCTCCAGGAGAAGCCCCTGCTGAGGAGGTCACTGGGTGCTGGGTGTCACACACCTGGGTGCTGCTGTGGGGGTCATTCTCATTCTGGGCTGTGGGAGAAGCAGAGAGGAGCTTGTAGCAGGATCACATGTAAGTGCCTGAATCTAACATTGCGCCGAAACTGCGCCTAAAGTAACGTGATTAATAAGAGGGCGGAACTCGGCTCATCACAGATGGATGTAACTGGCACAACAATGAGTGTGCAGAACAGTGATACATCTGGCCCAAATTTTCCCCCCAATTTGTCATTGCCTGCTATAGATATGTGATACCAAGAACTGATATAACCCCCTGCACCCCATGTCCCCATCTCCCACAATCTCCTATTCTATAAATACTTTGGCAATAGGAATTTTTATTTGGCCCTCCTAATAAAACTTCTATGAATTGATAATGAGACAGATAGATAAATAGATAGACATATGATATGGGATAATAATGAGACGGATAAGTAGATATGAGACGGATGGATAGATACCTGGGATACCGGAGATGTAATATCCCCCGGGGGTTAGCTCTGTGGTTGGTGACGAGATGTTCTAGGTGTTATCCGGTTGTCTCGGTGTTACTGTCAGATATTTCGGTGACGGGGCAGGTACCTGGGACCCTCCTGCTCTTCTGTCCTGGATTTTGTCAGTCACTAGCGCCCTCTGCTGGATTGTGTTATTACTGCAGCTAGACTGTAGACCGGTCTGGATGCGTCTTATGTGGGAAAAACCGGCCTCATTTTAGAGAACAAAAAACCTTCCTGAAATGAAATCCGTGGGATAAAATCTCCTTATATCCATGAATCTAGTGATGATAACCTGTAATATTCGGACGCTCTTCCTGTAGAGTTACGTGATCTCACCTGTCGCTATGTAGAAATCTTCTTTTGTTAGATTCACCAGATGTTTCTTCCTCTTCTTCTTCCTCCTCCTCCTCCTTCCTCCTTCCTCCTTCCTCCTTCCTCCTCCTCGTTTTTTTTTTTTTATTCGCTCATAATTTTGCTCCTTTTCATGTGATCTCAGGAGTTTGTGTCGCTCTCGCTCCCCTGCTCTGTGCCTAATTCATCTTTGGACTTTGCCTGGTACCAGATGTTGGTGTTTGGCTGTAAAGAGATTGTGGCCTCCATAGAGCAAGGGGTCAAACTTATTTCCACCAGGGGCCACATAAGCCTCGTGGTTGCCTTTTACTAAATATAAGCTTCTCCTAAGCAATTCAAGCAAACCTGTATTTTATTCACAAATCAATAGCTCGATCAATACCGACTGAAAGAGGGGAGGGGCTGCTGCTCCCTGCTCACTCTGGAGGAAGGAGGGGGTCATGTGCCTCCTCTCTCTGCGTGTAGCTGAGGAGTAGCAGAGCTGAATGTGTTCAGTGGAGGCAGAAGTCTCCTACACAGAATAGTGATGTGCATGATCTCCCCTGTTACCAACCAGCCCTTCCATCTAGTCTGTGACTCTATACTACTTATGTTTTTCTCTCTGCACATCAAGCTGTGTCATAGACTCCTCAGCCACCCCCTCCCCCATCTGCTGCTCTCTGGGCACTTTCGGCACAGTGTTGAGATGCTCACACATCACTGACTATACACTTCATGTAACTGCTTCACTGCTGGTTTCTACTACTTATTGTATGCATAATGCTCCTCCATGTGATGAAAGCTGCCAGGCTACTCACTATATACACCCTGCATGTCCACTATGTACTACTTATTGGATTTACTTAAGTAATCTCTCACTCAATTTTCTGCTTAATTACTGAATGAGGGAACACAAGGCATCATGGGAAGGAAGGGCAACTTCAATTTAACTCTGCTTCAAGGCTGATGCAGGAAGAGGTTAGGCTCCACCCACTTCACTGCAGCAAAAAAAGATTTCTGACAAGTATCTGTAGAAGAGAAAATGCCATAACTCTGGACAGAAAAGGGCGAGGAACACAATATGGGCAATGTTCTGTTTGTTTTTAAAGGGGGGGGGGGATCACATATGACAATTTAGTAAAAATCATTTAAGTAAAAAACATCAAAGTTACACTTTAAGTAAACTGTTTAGTAGTAACATTTATACAGTATTACAATTACAATAGTAACCAGAAAACTCAGTGATCTCCACTAGCAAAGTTGCACTGGTCGCCAGTAGTGTGGTTACTGTGCTGCCAAGTTCACAATACTGCCCAGTAGTCTAGTTCCAGTGGTCCCCGGTAGCCAAGTCCCGGGGCGGCCCATAGAGAACAGTCCTTCTGTCCAGCACATGCTGCTCTCCTGCCATGCCAGGCACTAAGGGCCATGGACTGGGCCACAGGTTGAATTTGACCCTGGGCTTTGTGTTCGACACACTTAGCATCAGCACCGGAACCAAAATTACTACATACAAACATTAACTTTACTACATAGCTTTCTACATACATACAGAAGAAGAAACAATGTTACTAAATAGACATGTTACCTGAACAAACCCTACTACATAGAAACATCACTAAGCACTAAGATACAGGACTGGAACCAAGATGATAAGAAACAATGCAGCATTGTACAATGGAAAACACCGGACCGCGCTGCAAGCGGTCCGGCGTGTTCATGAGGGAGCGGTCCGAGGTGCTGCCTCTCCCCCGGACCGCCCTCCTGCTCCATAGGCCAGCTGTAGGCATTATAGTAATTGTGCCCCCACAGTAGGCAATGTAGTAACAGCAATCTATGGATTTGGGACATGAAAATGACTATTTCACATATTGGGGCACATTTACTAGGGGCTTCGCAGCAGTTTTCTGTTGGACTTTGCCCGCTCTTTTTAGTGCACACTGCTTAGACATGTATATAAGAAGTGTCTGCAACATTGTGTCACACCTGACCCTTTTGTGGTGCAGCTGCACTAGGCATCATGCGATGCAAAATAAGGGGACGTGCCAGTGCTCAGTTGGATTGTGCGCCAAATTTATCCAACGGAATTGTGTCACATGCCCCATGTTAAAGGTGAAGTGGGGCACTTTGTTGGAGCAGTGCAGGGGTGCCAGATTCTTTGAAGCACGAGCGATACAAATCCTGAATCTAGCGCCCCCTGCACACTACACAGGGAACTGCACATAGTACACACACTGCACATAGTACACCCTGCACATAGTACACACTGCACAGGACACTGCATATAGTACACCCTGCACATAGTACACACTGCACAGGACACTGCATATAGTACACACTGCACATACTACACATGGTACACCCTGCACATAGTACACACACTACACACTGCACAGGACCCTGCACATAGTACACACTGCACAGGACCCTGCACATAGTACACACTGCACAGGACACTGCACATAGTACACACTGCACATAGTACACACTACATATAGTACACACTGTACATAGTACACCCTGCACATAGTACACCCTGCACATAGTGGGGGTCATTTAATAAGGGCCCGATTCGCGTTTTCCCAACGTGGTAGCCGAATATTTGCGCCGATTTCCCATGAATTGCCCCGGGATTTTATGCATTACCAGATCTCCCCAGCAGATGGCAATATTGCTCCTCATAAAAAGTTTGGTAATAATGTTTTCATTATTTATTTTTAAGTTACTTACAATGTAGCGAAAGATAAGACATGTTACAGATTCTTATTACAATCCTGTCCATCACAGCTCCATACAAGTTGTTGGAAATGAAACCAAATTTATATATTGTAGTTGCTATAAAAATATAAAAATGTTCCCATCCGTTTCTGATATATCCTGCAATGCATTTCCCATCATGCCTCTGGGCAGTATTATCATCACCCTGAACTTACAGTATGTATCATAGTCTTATCTGTAGGCAGCTAAGTAACACTAATATTGTATCCTATGTGATGCTGTTCTATTAGTCTCCCCTGTCTCCTGCCTGTGATAGTTTTCCATATGCTCTTACAAGTAAAACAAGGGGGGCTAGTGAACTGAATCTCATAGGATACACTGGAGGCTCTGCACACAGCACACACAGATAGTATAGACAGGCAGTGTGATGTTACATCTCATAGGATACACTGGAGACCCTGCACACAGCACACAGTGCCCCCACAGTAGGCAATGTAGTACATGTGGGACATGAAAATTACTATTTCACATATTGGGGCACTTTTACTAAGGGCTTTGCAGCAGTTTTCTGTTGGAATTTGCACGTTCTTTTTAGTGCACACTGCCTGGACATGTATATAAGAAGTGTCTGCAACATTGGGGCAGATTTACTTACCCGGCCCATTCGCGATTCAGCGGCGCCTTCTCTGCACAGGATTCGGGTCCGGACGGGATTTATGAAGGTAGTTCCTCCGCCGTCCACCAGGTGGCGCTGCTGCACTGAAAATCATCTGAACGCGCCGGAATACACCGAGCTGGACCAGGTGAAGGTAAGCGCTTCCCAAGCGACACATTTTCGGTTTTTAAATGCGGCGGTTTTTCCAAATACGTCAGGTTTTCATTCGGCCACGCCCCCCGGTTTCCGTCGTGCGCATGCCGGCACCGATGCACCACAATCCGATCGCGTGCGCCAAAATCCCGGGCCAATTCAGGTACAATTGGCGCAAATCGGAAATATTCGGGTAACACGTCAGGAAAACGTGAATCGGGCCCTTAGTAAATGACCCCCATTGTGTCACACGTGACCCTTTTGAGGCGCAGCTGCACTAGGCATCATACGACGCAAAATAAGGGGACGTGCCAGTGCTCAGTTGGTATGTGCGCCAAATTTATCCAACGGAATTGTGTCACATGCCCCATGTTAAAGGTGAAGTGGGGCACTTTGTCGGAGCAGTGCAGGGGTGCCAGATTATTGAAGAGCGAGCAACACAAATCCTGAATCTAGCGCCCCCTGCACACTACACAGGGAACTGCATATAGTACACACCCTGCACATAGTACACACACTGCACATAGTACACCCTGCACATAGTACACACTGCACAGGACACTGCATATAGTACACACTGCACTGGACACTGCATATAGTACACACTGCACATACTACACATGGTACATCCTGCACATAGTACACACACTGCACTGGACACTGCATATAGTACACACTGCACTGGACACTGCATATAGTACACACTGCACATACTACACATGGTACATCCTGCACATAGTACACACACTGCACATAGTATACCCTGCACATAGTACACACTGCACAGGACACCGCATATAGTACACACTGCACAGGACACTGCACATAGTACACACTACATATAGTACACACTGCACTGGACACTGCACATAGTACGCACTGCACATAGTACACGCCCTGCACATAGTACACACCCTGCACATAGTACACACTACATATAGTACACACTGCACAGGACACTGCACATAGTGGGGGTCATTTACTAAGGGCCCGATTCGCATTTTCCCAACGTGTTAGCCGAATATTTGCGCTGATTTCCCATGAATTGCCCCGGGATTTTGGCGCACGCGATCGGATTGTGGCGCATCGGCGCCGGAATGCACGCGACGGAAATCGGGGGGCGTGGCCGAGCGAAAACCCGACGGATTCGGAAAAACCACCGCATTTAAAAAAAAAAAAATCTGTCGCGGAGCTTGCGCTTACCTTCACTCAGCCCGGCTCGGTGAACTCCAGCGCGTTCCGATGCTTTTCAGCGCAGCTGCGCCACCTGGTGGACGGCAGAGGAACTACCTTAATAAATTCCGACCGGACCCGAATCCAGCGCAGAGAACGCGCCGCTGGATCGCGAATGGACCGGGTAAGTAAATCTGCCCCAGTATGCACTGCACATAGTACACCCTGCACATAGTATACACCCTGCACATAGTACACCCCCTGCACATAGTACACCCCCTGAAATAGTACACCCCTCTATGAATAGTACACCCCCTGCACATAGACACCCCCTGCACATAGTACCAGGACACGCATACTAACACACTGCACATAGTACACACTGCACTGTTCAAAGTAAAGGTGCCTTTTCCTACTTCAATGTTATTGGTATTTTATGCATTACCAGATCTCCCCCAGCAGATGGCCAATATGCCTCCTCATAAAAGTTGGTTTTATAATGTTTATTATTATTTTAAGTACTAAATGGCGACAAGAGAAGACATGTACAGAGCTTTACCATCCTGTCCCTACAGCTTCATACAAGTTTGAAATTAAACAAATTTATATATTGTAGTTGCTATAATATATTATAAAAATGTTCCCATTCCGTTCGATATATCCTGCAATTGCAGTCCCATCATGCCTCTGGGCAGTATTTCATCACCTGCACTTACAGTATGTATCATAGGCTTATCTGTAGGCAGCTAAGTAACACTATATTGTATCCTATGTGATGCAGTGTCTGCTGTATGTCTCCCTGTCATCCGATGCCTGTGAATAGTTTTTCCATATGATACACAAGAACAAAAAGGCGGGGACAAGTTGAATATGAATCTCATAGGAGACACAGTAGTACCCTGCGACAGTCAACACACAGATAGGATAACGGCAGTTGTATGTTTCTACATCTCATCAGGATTACCACTGTGATGACCCTGCACACAGCACACAGATTAGTATAGACAGGCAGAGGTGATGTTACATCTCATAGGATTACACTGGAGCCTGCACCACAGCACACAGATAGTAAAGACAGGCGAGTGTGATGTACATCTCATAGGATCACTGGACGATCTTGACACAGCACACAGATAGGATAGACAGGAGTGTTGATGTTACATCTATAGATACACTGGATCTGCCCACAGCCACACAGATAGTATAGACAGGCAGTGTTATGTTACATCTCATAGGATACACTGGGGACTCTGCACACAGCACACAGATAGTATAGACAGGCAGTGTTGTGATGTACATCTCATAGGATACCATGGAGACTCTGCACACAGCACACAGATAGTATAGACAGGCAGTGGATGTACATTCTCATAGGATACACTGGAGACTCTGCACACACACACAGATAGTATAGATAAGGCAGTGTGATGTCACACTCCTAGGATACACTGGCGACTGCCAACGCACACACAGATAGAGACAGGCATGTGATGATGTACATCTCATAGGATACACTGGAGACTCTGCACACAGCACAAAGATAGATAGAACAGAGTGTGATGTTACATCTCATAGGATTACACTGGAGACTCTGCACACAGCACACAGATAGTATAGACAGGCACAGTGTGGATGTTACCATTTCTAGGATACACTGGAGACTCGCAACAGCACACAGTAGTATAGACAGCAGTGTGATGTCACATCTCATAGGATACATGGAGACTCTGCACACAGCACACATAGTAGTATAGACAGCCAGTGTGAGTCACATCTCATAGGATACACTGAGACTGCACACAGCACACAGATAGTATAGACAGGCAGTGTGATGTCACATCTCATAGGATACACTGGAGTATGCAACAGCACACACAGATAGTATAGACAGGCAGGTGATGTCATCTCCATAGGATACACTGGAGACTCTGCAACAG
This sequence comes from Engystomops pustulosus, assembly GCA_019512145.1. Lineage (NCBI taxonomy): Eukaryota > Metazoa > Chordata > Amphibia > Anura > Leptodactylidae > Engystomops > Engystomops pustulosus. The sequence continues at coordinate 155,433 of WNYA01000409.1, forward strand.
CACCACAGATAGTATTAGACAGCAGTGTGATGTACACTCATAGGATACACGGGAGGACCTCTGCACACAGCACACAGATATTTAGAGACAGGCAGTGTGAGTACATCTCATAGGGATCACTATGATCCTGCACAACACAAAGATAGTATATGACAGGCAGTGTGATGTACCATCTCATAGGATCACGGAGACTCGCACACCAGCACACAGATAGTATAGACAGCAGTTGGATGTTACATCTCATAGGATACACTGGAGAGCTCTGCACACCACACAGATAATAGACAGGCGCGTGTGATGTTACATCTCATAGGACACGGAGACCCTGCACACAGCACACACAGATAGTATAGTACAGGTCAGTTGGATGTACATCTCATAGGAACACTGAGCGCTGCCACAGATAGTATAACAGCAGTGTGATGTTACATAATCATAGGAGGATTACACTGGAGACCATGCACACAGCTCACACAGAATAGTATATACAGGCAGTGTGAGTGTACATCTCATATGGTACACTGGAGACCTCTGCACACACAGATAGTATAGACAGGCATTGTGAGGTCACATGCTATAGATACCACTGGAGACCTGCACACAGCACACACAGATAGTATGACAGTCAGTGTGATGTCACATCTCATAGGATACACTGGAGACCCTGCCACACGCACAAGACGATAATAGACAGGCAGTGTGTGTCACATCTCATAGGATACACTGGAGGACCTCGCACACAGCACACACAGATTTGGAAGACAGGCAGTGTGATGTCACATTCCTAGGATACAAATGGAGACCTGCACACAGCCACAAGAAGTATAGACAGGCGTGTGGTCATCTCATAGGATACATGGAGACTCTGCACACAGCACACGAATCGTAAGACAGGCAGTGTGATGTCATCTCATAGGCTACACTGGAGCGACCCTGCAACACAGCACACAGATAGTTTATAGACAGGCAGTGATGATGTCACATCTCATAGGATCCAATGGAGTGACATGCACACAGCACCATCTATTTCAATTTTTGATGTTTAGTATAGACAGGCAGTGTGATGTTGACATCTCAATAGGATACCTGGAGACTCTGCACACGCACACAGATAGTATACGACAGGCAGTGTGATGTACATCTCATAGGATACACTGAGACTCGTGCACACAGCACAACGATAGTATAGACAGGCAGTGTGATGTACATCTCATAGGATACACTGGAGACTCGCACACAGCACACATATATTATGACAGGCAGTGTGGATGTTCCAATCAGGATACACTGAGATCTTGCCACACAGCACACGATAGTATAGAAGGCAGTGTGATGTACATCTCATAGGATACACTGGAGACTGTCACTGCACACACAGTAGTGATAGTATAGGCAGTGTGTGTTGCTGTTACATCTCATAGGATACACTGGAGAACTGCACACAGCAACACAGATAGTATAGAAAGGCGAGTGTGATTGTCACATCTCATGGATACATGGAGATCTGCACACAGCACACAGATAGTATAGACGGCAGGGTGATGTTACATCTCATAGTGATACCTGCGAATCACAACAAGCACACAGATAGTATGACAGGCAGTGTGAGTACATCTCATAGGTACACTGGACTGCACAAGCACACAGATAGTATAGACAGGCAGTGTGATGTTACACCTCATAGGATACACTGGAGCGCTAGCACACAGCACACAGATAGTATAGACAGGCAGTGTGATGTTACATCTCATAGGTACACTGGAGGACTCTGCACACAGCACACAGATATATAGACAGGCAGTGTGATGTACACTCTCATAGGATACACTGGAGGCCTGCACACAGCACACAGATAGTTATGACAGGCAAGTGTGATGTTACATCTCATAGGATACACTGGAGACTTGCACCAGCAACCCAGATAGTATAGACAGGCAGTGTGATGTTTACATCTCATAGGATACACTGGAGACTCTGCACACAGCACACAGATAGTATAGACAGGCAGTGTGAGTGAATCCTCATAGGATACACTGGAGACCCTGACACGCACACACAGATAGTATAGACAGGCAGTGTGAGTGTATGACATCTCATAGGATACACGGGGGACTCTGCACACAGACACACAGATAGTTAGACCGGCAGTGTGATGTTAACTCCATAGGATACACTGGAGACCATGCACACAGCAACCAAAGGAGTATAGAAAGGCAGTGTGATGTTACATCTCATAGGATACACTGGGACTCTGCACACAGCACACAGATAGTATAGACAGGCAGTGTGTGTCAATTCATAGGATACACTGGAGACTTGCACACCGCACACAGATAGTATAGAAGGCAGTGTGTGTACACCTCATAGGATCCACTGGAGACCCTGCACACAGCAAACAGATAGTATAGACAGGCAGTGTGAGTTACATTCATAGGATACACTGGACTCTGCACACAGCACACAGATAGTATAGACAGGCCAGTTGTGAGTCACATCTCATAGGATACACTGGAGACTCTGCACACAGCACACAGATAGTATAGACAGGCATGTGGTGTGTACATCTCATAGGATACATGGAGACTCTGCACACAGCACACAGTAGTATAGACAGGCAGGTGTGATGTTACATCTCATAGGATACACTGAGACCCTTGCACAGCACACAGATAGTATTTTAGACAGGCATGTGTGAGTTACATCTCATAGGATACACTGGACCTGCACACAGCACACACAGATAGTATAGACAGGCAGTGTGATGTTAATTCCATAGGTACACTGGAGAACCTGCACACAGCACAACAGATAGTATAGACAGGCAGTGTGATGTACATCTCATAGGCTATACATGGGACCCTGCACCAGAACACAGATAGTATAGACAGGCAGTGTGATGTACATCTCATAGGATACACTGGAGACCCTGCACACAGACACACAGATAGATAGACAGGCAGGTGATGTTCATCTATAGGATACACTGGAGACTCTGAACACAGACACAGATGTTATAACAGGCAGTGTGATGGACTTCTCATAGGATACACTGGAGACTCTGACACAGCACACAGATATATGGCAGGCAGTGTGATGTTACATCTAATAGGATACACGGAGAGAACCTGCACACAAGCACACAGATAGTATAGACAGGGCAGTTGATGTACATCTCATAGGATACACTGGAGACCTGCACACGCACACAACAGATAGTATAGACAGGCAGTGTGATTGCTGACATTCTCAAGGATACAACTGGAGACCCTGACACACAGCACAAGATAGTATAGACAGGCAGTGTGATGACATCTCATAGGATACAATGGAGACTCGCACACAGCACAAGATATATAGACAGGCAGGTGATGTACATCTCATAGATACACTGGGAGACATGCTTACACAGCACACAGATAGTATTGACAGGCAGTAGTGAGATGACATCTCATAGGATACACTGGAGGACTCTGCACACAGCAAAACAGATAGATTAGACAGGCAGAGTTGATGTTACATCTCATAGGATACACTGGAGACTCTGCACACAAGCACACAGATAGTATAGTATGCAGGCGTTGATGTACACATCTCAAGGACACTGGGAGACTCTCTTTTTTCTTTTTGCACAAAGCACACAGAGTATAGACAGCATGTGTGATGTACATCTCTAGGATACACTGCGAGCTCTCCTGCACACAGCACACAGATAGATAGACAGGCAGCTGGATGTCACACTCTCATAGGTACACTGGAGGATCTCCTGCACACAGGCCCACACCAGATAGACTCCCAAAGTGTGCGTCTAATCTCATAGGATACACGGACGGAGGCACGACCCTGCTACGGCCAACAGATAGTATAGACAGGCAGGTGGATGGTTACATCTCAATAGGATACCATGGAGACCCATGCACACCATCACATACAGATAGTATAGACAGGCAGTGTGATGTTACATCTCATAGGATACACTGGAGACTCTGCACACAGCACACACAGATAGTATAGACAGGCAGTGTGATGTTACATCTCATAGGATACACTGGAGACTCTGCACACAGCACACACAGATAGTATAGACAGGCAGTGACTACTATGTGGGAGTTGTACTGATGGCCACCACCAATCTTTCTTTCCTATGGATGTAACTGATGATTCCGGAGGCTTCTGTTACTATTCCTGAGCTGCTCCATTGGGCGCTGGTTTCCTTCTAGTTTGAGAAATTAATGAGAAATGCTGCAAGTAATTATGTGCAGAGGAAGGGAGTAGCCCCGGAGAAGACGCTTTATCTACTTTACAATGTGACGCTGGATGGGGCTCAGGACACGACACATGGACACGGCCGCGAGGTTTGGCCACCCGTTCTGGTTTCAGGCAGGAATTGCCAAACAATGGAGTGCTGTCAGTGCGGGATTAGCGGGAGGCAGATTATTTATGAAGATTCCCAGAATATTATTCAGGGAGCCAAGATGTGAGGCTGCGGAGAATGTCACAGCTGGATCCCAGGAGGATCTCCGCCGCCAGTGACAGTTTTATAGAGCAGCATCCAAAGTCTAAGACAGGGTGGCCTCCAGCGGCAGGTCCTCCTGGTGAACCCCTTCTACCCCGTGTCCTAGGGGTAACATGAACTCTAAAGGGGGAACATGGAAGTCTTCTGCACATCCGCCTCGGGTGCTTTCTTTTCCCTTCTCATCAGTGTCAAAGATCTTCTCGCTCAGTCAGTATTTTGTCCTGCGCTGATGAGGGGCAAAAACCCTGAAACAGCTTTCTGCAGAAGAGGCTTCACAATGGTTTGACAATGATTTATGGGGCAAAAATATGCTAAATTTGTGAGTAGAACAAGTCACCTACATGCCCCGAGCTGTTTTCCAAACCAGGTGATGCCTTCTGTACTGGTGGACATTGGGGCTTATTTACTAAGGGTCCCGCGGCCGCATTTCCGTTGGGTTTTCCGAATCTTCGGGGATAGCGACGCCGATTTGGAAGGGGATTGTGTTGCACGCAATCGGATTTTGGCACATCGGCACCGGCTTTCATGCGACAGAACTGGGGGGCTGGGGGCGTCGGATGATCTGACTGATTCGGACTGAGCACGGGATTTAACATTTAAATTGTGTCGCAAGACAATGCACTTACATGCACCAGGAAGAAGAAGGTGAACTCCGGGGACCTGAGCGGGGAAGCGACACATGCAAGATATTAGGTGCAGGATCTTAGTGACTCCCCGCACAGCGCATTATACACGGACAATGCACTTACATGCACCAGGAAGAAGAAGGTGAACTCCGGGGACCTGAGCGGGGAAGCGACACATGCAGGATATCGGGTGCACGATCTTAATGACTCCCTGCACAGCGCATTATACACGGACAATGCACTTACATGCACCAGGAAGAAGAAGGTGAACTCCGGGGACCTGAGCGGGGAAGTGACATATGCAGGATATCGGGCGCAGGATCTTTGTGACTCCCCGCACAGCGCATATACACGGACCAATGCACTTTCTTACATGCACCCGGAAGAAGAAGGTGAACGGTCCAGGTATTCTGAGCGGGGAAAGCCCACATGCAGGAATCGGGCGCAGGGATTTAGTGTACTCACCGCACCGCATTTACATGGACAATGCACTTACATGCACCAGGAAGAAGAAGGTGAACTCCAGGGACCTGAGCGGGGAAGTGACACATGCAGGATATCGGGCGAGGGATCTTAGTGACTCCCCGCACAGCGCATTATATACGGACAATGCACTTACATGCACCAGGAAGAAGAAGGTGAACCCCAGGGACCTGAGCGGGGAAGCGACACATGCAGGATATAGGGCGCACGATCTCGGTGAATCGCACCGGAGTCCATGATCATTGGACAACGCACAGCGGGGATCGCGACCAGGACTGGGTAAGTAAATGTGCCCCATTATCTTTCCTTTTCTTTTCCATCTGGTTCAGACTGCACTGATGACTTCTCCCGCAGGATTACAGGCGTTTTGCAGCTGCATTGTTCCTCAGCCTGTATAGCAACGCTAATTAATATGCAACCTCCAAAAAATTCACATTCCTTAATGTATTTTTGAACCAGGTCAGACCCAAAGGTTAATGCAGACCCCAGACTAGAAGCCAAAGTAGATACAAAATAAATACAAAGTATCAACATCATTTCCTAAACTGATACAATTCTTATATATATATACAAACCAAGAGGAGACCCCCCCCCCACACACACACACCTAACACAGAACAAACCATTCTTAAAGAGGTTGCCCATGAAAGAAAGTTCTCAAATTTTAATACTAAAATGCTAAAATTTTAATTTGATAATTTTTAACTTACTTGTGAGTGTAAGATTCCAGAGTGTGAGCGGGGACTCTAAGCAGACACTTCATAATCCCTCTGTGCTGTGATATGCTGGGTGCTGACAATGTGCTTAGATTATCAGGATGCAGGGTTTATCTACACTTTTATTTAGCTCCTGAACATTCACTAGTATCTAACACATAGTAAGAGACGCGAGACAGATCAGAGTCATGAGTTGAATGTAAGACACAATGACCCACTCAGCTCTGCTACCTCACCTAATCAATAAAACACACAGTCAGCACTGCTATGTACCCCCTCCCCTTGGATCCAGACCTTATCTTGTCTGTGGAGCTGCTGCTTTCTCCTTTACACACTGAGGAATATGCCGACCATTGTAAGGAGTATGTATGGTCGTATCCAGGGACAACCAAAATGCAAACACCAGGACTGATAGACACAGGTTGGAATTATATCTCTGAAATGCTATATTTTTGTTAATAACATTTTAATTAGAGAATGTGTTATTTTGTTATCCTGAGTATATTTAAGAATTTTGTCTTTGGAGGAATACCCCTTCAAAGGAAATAAACCATCAAAATCCATCATGATAAACCTGGGACACTTATTTCTTAAATCTAGGCACCAGGACTGTGGTAATCTTCTTATATGTGTTATCCATGGCCTACTTCTTTCCAAAATCAACTTTTAAAATGGTAATAATAAGCCAAAAAGTGCCCTAGGGGTGTTACCAGAGCCCTTTCGTGCTGTAGCTTCACAGGCTGTTACACTATGCAGGAGCAGATTCCCAGTCCCATTGTTTGATTGTAATTCAGGTAGAGGGAGGGGTGAGTGCTGGGAGAGCAGTGAGGAGAGGAAGACAGTGTAACAGCCTGTGAAGCTGCATCATAGAGGGGTACTGGTAACATATATATGTATATATAATATAACAGTCAGAGTGCCTGCATCTATAAGTAATGTCCCTGGTTTATCCTGATGGATTTTGATTGTAGATTTCCTAAAAACACAATGGGGGTCATTTACTAAGGGCCCAAATCACGTTTTTCCAACGAGTTAACCGAAAATTTCCGATTTGCGACGATTTTCCCTGAATTGCCCCGGGATTTTGGCGCACGCGATCGGCGCCGGCAAGCACACGACGGAAATCGGGGGGAGTGGCCGTCCGAAAACCCGACGGATTCGGAAAAACCACCGCATTTTTTTAAAGTGTCGCTGGACACGCGCTTACCTGCACCCACGATAGGACTGTGAACTTCAGTGCATTCCCATGAACTTCAGTGCAGCAGCGCCACCTGGTGGACGTCGGAGGAACTGCCTTAGTGAATCGCCGGAAGACCCGAATCCTCCACACAGAACACGCCGCTGGATCGCGAATGGACCGGGTAAGTAAATCTGCCATCCTAGGACCGACATTTAACCAGACCCCCCCATATAAGTACAGACCCCGACTAAACCCTCTAAGGAAAGCAGACCCCTTAATGAATACAGACCCTGCATACAAATTCACACCCAGAACCCCAAAACTATATAACGCAGATCCCAGAACAGACTCCCCACAAATCAAACCCATAAACAAATACCAATCCACAAAAAAACCAAAACTACAATAGAACGTCATCATATAAATAATCTCTCCCTTCCGTTGACCTTGGGGCCCCTGGCTAGCCCTGGGCCCTGAGCCGCCGCCCCAATCATATTATAATCCGCCATTGACTCGGCAGCCCCATCCTCCGTGTATCACATCTGTCCGTGTCTCAGCGGAGCTTACAATCGGATCCTTCCAGCACAGACACGTTTTGTCCGATTACAGGGAGAAACAATTAACCAACAATTACGTTTTTGGAACCGGAAAAGGAACACAGCAGGTCCGCTCCGAGCCTGCACCTGGATGAGGAGCTCATGGACGTCCTATGTCTTCCAGTATCTCCGGCCAAGACGTCCGCAATGACCAAGTGCAGAACAGAAGACGGAAATTGTGGAGAATCTCATGCGTGGAAGGAAATTGATACTTTGTATCTTCTATGAAACTGCAACAATTGCACAATTCTTGGTGTATGTGAAGTTTTGTGATGAGGATGGTCCCTATACAACTGGTAGGACACTTATAGGGACCCTATAGGAATCATCCAGGCTGTGCGGGGAGTCACTAAGATCGTGCGCCCGATATCCTGCATGTGTCGCTTCCCCGCTCAGGTCCCCGGAGTTCACCTTCTTCTTCCTGGTGCATGTAAGTGCATTGGATGCGACACAATTTGAATGTTAAATCCTGCGCTCAGTCTGAATCAGTCGGATCGTCCGATTTGTGTTGCATGGAAGCAGCGCAGCTGTGCCACAATCCGATCGCGTGCGACACAATCCTCTGCTAAATACCTGTCACAGCCGTGCAAACCCCAAAGATGTTGGAAAATCCAACCAAAGTGCTGTCACATACCTTTAGTAAATAAGCCCCATTATCGTTCCTTTTCTTCTCCATCTGGTTCAGACTGCAGTGATGACTTTTCCCGCAGGATTACAGGCGTTTTGCAGCTGCATTTCTCCTCGGCCTCTATGGCAACGCTAATTAATCTGAAACCTCTGAAAAAATCATATTCCTTAATGTATTTTTGAACCACATCAGACCCGTAAGTTAATGCAGACCCCAGACTAGAAGCCAAAGTAGATACAGAACAAGAATAAGTACAAAGTATCAACATCATTTCCTAAACTGATACTATTCCAAGATGGAATCCACTTATATATATATATATATATATATATATATATACAAACCAAGAGGAGACCCCCCCACCACCAGACACAGAACAAACCACTCTTAAAGGGGTTGCCCATGAAAGAAAGTTCTCAAAGTTTAATACTAAGATTTTAATTTGATCATTTTAAACTTACTTTACATTGTTACTCAGTTTTAATCCTGTTTGTGTAAGATTCCAGAGTGTGAGCAGACACTTCATGATCCCTCTAGTGCTGTGAGATGCTGTGAGCTGACAATGTGCTTAGATTATCAGGGTACAGGGTTTATCTACACTTTTATTTTGCTAATAATTTACTAGTATCTGACACATAGAAAGAGACACCAGACAGATCGGAGTCATGAGTTGGATGTAAGACACAATGGGGCACATTTACTTACCCGTCCAGTTGACGCCGCCGATCCAAAATGTCCGACAAGGATTCGGGTCTGCCGCGATTCACTAAGATCGTGCGTCTGAGTTCCTGCATGTGTCGCTTCCCCCGCTGAGGTCCGCCGGAGTTCACCTTCTTCTTCCTGGTGCATGTAAGTGCTGATCTTGCGACACAATTTGTTTATTAAATTCCGCGGTTTGTCCGAATCAGTCGGTTGTCCGACGTCCACGCCCCCGATTTGTGTCGCATGCAAGCCGGCGCCGATGCGCCACAATCAGATCGCGTGCGTCAAAAAACGGTGGCAATTCAGGGCAAATCTGAAAAAAATCGCAAAACCCGACGGAAATGCGCGTTCGGACCCTTAGTAAATGTGCCCCAATGACCCACTCAGCTCTGCTACCTCACCTAATCACTAAAACACAGTCAGCCTGCTATGTCACCCCCTCCCCTTGGATCCAGACTTTATCTTGTCTGCGGAGCTGCTGCTATCTCCTTTACACGCTGAGGAATATGCTGACCATTGTAAGGAGTTTATGGTCGTATCCAGGGACAACCAAAAGGCAAACACCAGGACTGATAGAGACAGGTTGGAATTTTATCTCTGGAATGCTGTATTTTTGTTAATAACATTTTAATTAGAGAATGTGTTATTTTGTTATCCTGAGTATATTTGAGAATTTTGTCTTTGGAGGAATACCCCTTCAAAGGAAATATACCATCAAAATCCATCATGATAAACCTGGGACACTTATTCTTAAATTCAAGCACCGTGACTGTGGTAATCTTCTTTTACGTGTTATCCACGGCCTCCTTTCCAAAATCAACTTTTAAAATGGTAATAATAAGCCAAGTGGTGCCCTAGGGGTGTTACCAGAGCCCTTTCGTGCTGTAGCTTCACAGGCTGTTACACTATGCAGGAGCAGATTCCCAGTGCCATTGTGTGAGTGTAATTCAGGTAGAGGGAGGGGTGAGTGCTGGGAGAGCAGCGAGGAGAGGAAGACAGTGTAACAGCCTGTGAAGCTGCATCATAAAGGGGTACTGGTAATATATAATATATGTATATATAATATAAGAAGATTACCACAGTCACAGTGCCTGCATCTATAAGTAATGTCCCTGGTTTATCCTGATGGATTTTGATTGTAGATGTACTTTAAGAATTATAGACCCCCAGACCACAATATTAATTTATTGCCCACACACGTTAATGCAGATCCCAGACCAGATCAAACAGACACTAGAAAAAACAGCATAACCCAAATCCTAGGACCAACACTTAGCCAGACTCCCCCATATAAGTACAGACCCCGACTAAACCCTCTAGGGAAAGCAGACCCCTTAATGAATACAGACCCTGCATAGAAATTCACACCCAGAACCCCAAAACTATATAACGCAGATCCCAGAACAGACTCCCCACAAATCAGACCCATAAACAAATAACAATCCCTCAAAAAAAAAAAAAACTACAATAGAATGTCATCATATAAATAATTGCGCCCTTCAGTTGACCTTGGGGCCCCTGGCTAGCCCTGGGCCCTGAGCCGCCGCCCCAATCATATCATAATCCGCCATTGACTCGGCAACCCCATCCTCCGTGTATCACATCTGTCCGTGTCTCAGCGGATCCTTCCAGCACAGACACGTTTTGTCCAATTACAGGGAGAAACAATTAACCAACAATTAAGTTTTTGGAAGCGGAAAAGGAACACAGTAGGTCCGCTCCGATCCTGCACCTGGATGAGGAGCTCATGGACATCCAATGTCTTCCAGGATCTCCGGCCAAGACGTCCCGCGATGACCAAGTGCAGAACAGAAGACGGAAATTGTGGAGAATCTCGTGCGTGGAAGGAAATTGATACTTTGTATCTTCTATGAAACTGCAACAATTGCACAATTCTTAGTGTATACAACTGGTAGGACACTTATAGGGACCCTATAGGAATCATCCAGATGCACTATGGTCTATGGTCCCCTATTGACTGTTTGCTCTGCAATGATAGGGTTAACGTCACCATCGTGTGTCCTGGCCATGAATAATAACCATCTGTTTCTGTGGGATTTTTGGAATGGACTCTTTCTCCAGACGGAGACCCCACATAACATGAGTGGCTGGGGAATACCAGGACCATCCTTCTCTCCCGCCCTTCACCACAAGTCACACTCGGAAAGTCAGGCCGACCTCCTCCACATGACAGGTGACCTTTAAGACGTATGGCTGAAATAATCCAGAACAGGGAGACTACCACCAGGATGAAGGATTGTAAACCCAGCGCACTGACATACTCTGGCAGGATCTGCTCTTTTTCGAAGCTTCCTAGGCCCTTGTTTATAACAAAAAAAAGCCGTAAAATTATGCAAATGAGGGGCTCCAGGCTCATTAGCACCTATGGAACCCGGAACCCCTTAGGCTCATTTGCATAATTTTTAAAGCCTTTTTTTAAAAATAAAAACCAGTAGATAAGAAGCTAAAAGAAGAGCAGGTCCTACCAGAGGGGGCTCACACCAGGATGTCCGTGTGCTGGGTTTACAATCCTTCATCCAGGTGGTAAATGTCTTTAAAGGGCAACTCCGAATCCATTCCATATTAGGATCAGTGATTCAGTAAACATTTCCAAGATAAAGCATCCAAATATTAGCCACCAATGGCATTACACAGAATTCCTAATCTGATCCTCCTAAATCTTTATCCGTCGCCCCCTAGTGACTAATCACTTTGCCCAAGCTGCAAAACGCCTTTTTGTAAGCCATTTATCTTGACGCTTGATTTCACAAGATCTGGCCTCTAGGTGGCGCTGTTCTGCGGCTCCCAGTCCTAGTGGTGGCTATTTTTGAAGCAGGGTACATTTTGTTTATGACTCGTCCCTCCCCTGTAATGAGTCCCAGCTCCCCTTCTCACTGAGCCAGTAGGGTGACATTATTTTGGATGTTTGTGATTCTCCAGCTTTGGGGAATGTCAGTGGAATGACGCTTGTTGAGGTTTTGTGGTCCCTTGGGGACGTGTTGGGATTTTATTGACTTTTTACATTTTTTTTTTACATGATTCTTCATTGTAGGGTTGCAGATTTTTGGGCTGATGAATTATGAGGCGCTGTCAGCACCCGGCCTCAGAGCTGGAGGCATCCTGCACACGGGGGTGTCAGCCAGCGGAGACGAGCACTAATGCGCCTCTCCCTCCAATAATCCCAAACTACCAGAACTACTAATGGGACCCATAAATCCTGTTATCTGTCATATGGATTAGAAGAATGGAGTTTCACGATTTATAAGATCTCTGCTTGCTGTCAGTGAATGGTTCCCCTGCCCTCTCCCCCCACACCCGCCATTGTGTTGTAGTTTGTGGTGTATTATTTATTATAAGTAGGCTCAGTGGTGTAGTGTATATTACATGTTGGCTCAGTGGTGTAGTGTATATTACATGACGGCTCAGTGGTGTAGTGTATATTACATGTCGGCTCAGTAATGTAGTGTATATTACATGTCGGCTCAGTGGTGTAGTGTATATTACATGTGGGCTCAGTAGTGTAGTGTATATTACATGTGGGCTCAGTGGTGTAGTGTATATTACATGTTGGCTCAGTGGTGTGGTGTACATTACATGTGGGCTCAGTGGTGTAGTGTATATTACATGTCGGCTCAGTGGTGTAGTGTATATTACATGTCGGCTCAGTGGTGTAGTGTATATTACATGCCGACTCAATGGTGTAGTGTATATTACATGCCGACTCAATGGTGTAGTGTATATTACATGTTGGCTCAGTGGTGTGGTGTACATTACATGCGGGCTCAGTGGTGTAGTGTATATTACATGTGGGCTCAGTGGTGTAGTGTATATTACATG